>VWYI01052530.1:0-16996 GCA_013399455.1 Anthoscopus minutus
TTTTCAAGCTCAGCAGTGCCTTTCAGCCTGAAAGGTTTAGGAGGACAACTAAGAAACCCAAGAATCTTCAGGCTTAATTTCATGACATAAAAATGTTTATCTATCCTAGAAAAGTTTTAAGAGCTCACTGACTGAACAAAGTTGAAAGGACTGCCATAGTTAAAAGCAATTTATCCAAATAAGCTACACTTATGTCGCCAGGTTTGTGTGCAGGAATTACAAAACCTGGAGTTAATATGTGTTATTGTGCATGTGTGAAGGGGAGAAGATGTTTGAATAGCCTGAACAAAATTAAAACACATAATCTCTACTCAGTTGCTCACAACCTGCCTTTTACAGTGCCTTTGCCTCTAACTCTGCAGTGTGTTTGGTTCTGGGAGTGGCTGATAGTTTGGATTTACAGCCTGTGGAGCCAGTTTGGAGCTAAAAGCAGGATGTTGGCATCCACACAGTTCTGCACCTGCAGGAAGTGGATGCATTTGTGGCACCATTGTACCCCTGCTGTCCCTCACAGAGTTTAGTACCTGGGGCTTGGTGTCACAAATCTGTGTGCTCCTCGTGGCTGGGACCATGTTGTTGCTGGAACTGCATAGACTCACTTGTGGTTTAAGCTTTAAGCTTAAGATTGAGCTAAATCTTTAAGATTGAGCTAAAAATACCTTGTCAGAAAAAAAGTCAGAAGCTTTAGACAACTGTCTTCCACCAAGATTAATTGCTCATGATAAGTTGGTTGGACTAAGTTGTATTAAAATGATAGGAAAAGTGAATGTGGTCAAGTTTTCAGTAAAGATCTGGACCACTGGAGTGTATACAGAGTGGAGCTCCATGAAAAAGATGAGAGGGCTGGAACACCTCTGCTGTGAAGAAATTTTGAGAAAGTTGGGGATGTTCAGCCTGGAGAAGTGAAGGCTTCAGGGGGACTTTCTCATGGCCTTTCAGTATATTGAAGGGTCTTGCAAGAAAGAAAGAGATCTTTTATCAAGGTCCATAGTGACAGGACAAGGGGAAACAATTTTAAACTGAAAGAGGGTAGACTTAGATTGGAGATGAAGAATTAAATTTTTACATTGAGGGTGGGCCAGCCAGGCGGCCCAGAGAAGCTGTGGAGGCCCCATTCCTGCAAGTGTTCCAAGCCAGGCTGGATGGGGCCTTAAGAAATCGGATCTAGGGGAAGGTGTCCCTGCCCATGGCAGAGGGGTTGGAACTAGATGATCTTTGAAGGTGCCTTACCAGCCAAAATGTTCTGTATTTTCTCTTTTTCTATGAATAAATGTTTCAGTCTGCACCTCTGCATTTTTCTGCATGGGAATTAATGAATTTTGCATCATTTTTGGGATGTTGTGGCAATGGAAAAATTAGCTACTGGTTTCTAGAAAACTCTGTTGAAGCTTATGACTGCTTGAATTTAAGCTTGGTTTTGAGTTTTTTGGGCTGAGAGGATTAGATCATATCAGACTTTCATTCTGGCTTTTCCCAACAAGAACAAGGGTCATTTCTGAAGTGCTGTTTGTAAGCTAAGAGATCCATGTAAGTACAATTACTGGCATGTCCCACTGCCTGATTAATGTCTTTAATTTATATTTCTGTAACGGATAGGATTTGACCTGATGGATTCATTCAGCGTGAAGCAGATTTTTGGAATGAAAGAAGATGGGATTCAGAGCGCTTATGTACGGCTTGGAAGCTTTCCTGTTGTTCAGAAAACCGAGTGAGTACTTTGGGTTTTCATTTTATTTTCATCTGGACATCAGCCTCACATTATTTGGTTCCTTTAGGTAAACTTTGTAGTAGTTATCTGGTACCTACGGGTATATTTATGCTTTGAGCAGCTGTTTCAGTTCAGCTGGCATAGAATATCCACAGCGTGGTCAGGAATCTCAGCAGTCACAACAGGCTCCATCCTGGTAGAATATGAGTTGTGTTTGGTGTATCTCAGTAGTTCTGAGGAGCAGTATCAAGACATTCACAGAATAACTTAGGGCTACATAAATAGCTTCTAAAGGGAATATTTGGTAGCACTCCAATTGAGATAAAAAAATTGCTAAACATGAGAGACCACTTGCTGGTAGATGCTGTGATCAGTTAGGAAATATGGATTCCACTCTTGTAGAAGAATGAGGTTTTTAATCCTGTGTCAATATGGATTCAGTCCTCAGAGTCTTTTATGACCTAAGGCTGCCAGTTGTGTTGCAGTCTATCACAAGTGTTTCTTTGGGTTGTCACTTGAGCCCTGCTAGCATTAGTCTTGAAAAGAGGGAGTGCATAATTTCGCTGAGTAACTACGAGCCATAGATTGAATTGTCATCATTAACATTTTTGCAGTAAATATCTCAGTGCTGGTTTGAACTTCAGTTTTTAAAAAATCAATGATACTTCTTTTCGTTCTTATGGATGAGGGCTATTATTTTTTTTTTTTTTTAGCTCTTTTTTTCAGCTCACTGCATTTTTGAGATTGTTCTATGAATTAAATTTGCTTGATTTCACAATATTTTTTTTTCATCCTGGAACCAACAGGACTGATGTGTTCTTTTTCCCTCCCCCTCTTTCTCCATGTTAATACAATTAAAAAAAAGGAAAATTATGTACTGAGAGGAAAACTGTTTTCTCTAGAGTCCATAAATGATATCAAGTCTAAGGGTCTAAATAGAGTCATGATCAGTGATCTGATTCAACACAGCCAGCTAAAGACATTTTAGGTTTGGTATAATATAACTGAGTCTGAGTGTGGATGGGAATAAACCATAAACCAATTTCACTTGGATGGGGAGAAACCTATTTCATTTGTCTCACTGTGATCTCTGTGTTCTGGGTGATACTATGACAAATAGTGCAATTCTTGGAGTATAAGCAGGAACTGTCAAGAGTGAGCTGATAATCTTTGTATTACACAGATCAGTCACCACTGCTCTTGTGTCCAGCCTTATTTTCCATAATTCAGTAGGTAGAAATGGAGTGAATGGAAGTCTGAAGATCTGTGAAGCAAGTGTGAAGAACTGCAGTGTAGACAGGTAAAATTAAGAAGCAGCCAACAACTAAAGGGATCATTCTCTGTAAGAACCTCTGGGAAATTAAAGTTTGGTAAAGGATCTTTGAATAAGGGTCATGATAGACTGAAAGTCAGTGGCTGCTGGACACCAGCAACCGGCAGGGAAGAAAGGCATGCTTTTAAGGATTAATCTAATTAACACTGGAGAAAATTAGCACAGAGAGCTGTCTATATGAATCCCATTTCCAAAGTAAGGGGTGAAGAATTTTGTTGTTGTTGTTTCTGTTGTTTTCTCAGAAAGACTGAGGGAGTGAAGCCAGACCAGCCAGCTATGACAGCTTTCCATCTGCTCAGATTACACCCATTTTTTTGTTGCTACTGTTGCCCTTAAAATAAGCAGAATATTTTATTACCCAGAACAATTAGAAGTAAAACATCCTTAATTAGTAGATTGAAATGAATAAAATTCCTTTTCAACAATTCTGAAACATGCAATTCAAAGAGGACTTTGACATTTTCAACCTTTTGTATTGTAACTTCCACACTCCTGTGGTTTGGGAATGAACCCAAATGGATACAACACCATGGAAGGTGTTTGCATATTTGGTTCATTTTAGCATTTGTATGCCAGGACTCAGCGATGCTGCATATATGGTCGTTGCTCACAGAAAATGAAATCTTGTAAAGCTGAGTAAAACCGATCACTGGAATAATAAACCAAAGAAAAACATCTGTCGTGGCTCACAGATAACCTCCAGCAATGTTTAGCAACTGATAGCAACATCTCATAATTAGATACAAAATCAGTAACTGAGTAATATATGTAATTCACTTTATTAACTTCTTAAAGAATTTTTATTTTGTACAAGCAATAGTACTTTTACAAAGTGCCAGATTAGCTGTCTGGGAAATCTGATCTGTAACCTACAACTATGAAATTTCTTCCTCTTTGTGGTGAGGCATCATCTGTGAGCAAACAAACCCGGCAGCCAGAGCTTGGCTTCAGTCAAGGACCTGATCACTGAGGGACTCACAGGTCTCTGTAGCTGTCTGAGGACTAGCCCCAAAATCCGGCTGCTGTTTTTTCCCACTCTTCATGTAACTGGGGCTGCTTGTTCATGGCTCCTCAGTGGATCTTCTGGCCAAAACTGTGCCGCAGACTTCTGTTTTTGGATGCTCAGGCTTGTTCCTCATTACTGGTGTCTTGCCTAATGCCAAGATTTTGGCTCACTCTTTTGTTATGTCATTTATCTGCATCTCCTAATCATGACTCCAGGGCCTTCCTACTGGCCATGTCCATCCTCGGTTTTCTCTTGCCTGGTCTGGTTCCAGCCTGACTTGATCATGATCTTGTCTACCATCTCACAGAATTACCTGATGCTTGGCCAAACTTCTGGCCATGATCTATTTGCTCTTTATACTGGCAGAGTGTTGTACCAATACAGTGTTGGGTTGTTTAGGGCATGATACCTTGCTGTATTTTTTTGGGGACTGTGCCTCCTGACATCAGCTTTGACTTCAGTCACCTGCCTTAGGTATCTCCATAAGCTCCTGCCCTGATCTTATAATTTGTCCCCTTCCAAGAGAAGACATTGTACAAAAAGCTGCTGAAAGCTCCCACATTGAGCATAGAACCTGTTGAAAGCTTCTTTTTTTCTTACTTTTCCCCAACAAATATTTCATATTAAGAAGAGCAGAGACAAAAAAGCTTGTTCATCTTAGAGAAGAGAAGACTCAACGAGGGAGGGTCTTACCCATGTGTATAAATTATCTGATGGGAAGGAAGCAAAGAAGACACAGCCAGAAACTTCTTAGTCATATTCACTGACAGGACAAGAAGGAATGGGAACAATTTAAATCAATGAAATCTAAACACAAGAAAAACCTTCAGATGAGATAATCTCAAGAGGTCCCTCACTGTCTCCTATTTCTAACAAGGTAAAGGAGATAAAGCATGATCGAGGTGGAATGACTGAAGGCTTTTTTGGTCTTGTAAAGGACTGTAGGAAGAGCTGAGAAACACAGAAAAGACTGCAGCAAGCAGAAGAGAACAAGTTGTTCACATGGCTTTTTATGGAAAAAAGTTGTTCTGGGAAAATTAAACAACAGCAAGTGAGATTTAGGACAGATTCCTTTTTGGTTTACAACATGTAGGACAGAGAAAGACAGGAAGAAATTACCTAGAGAGGATGTATGCATTCCATCACTGAGGTTTCTGAAGTGAAAAAGATGTGTGCCAAGGATGTATGAGGCACACTCCCTTGTAGCCTTTTCCTCTTCCTCTTCCTCTTCCTTTTCCTTTATTTCTTGGAGTTTTTTCCTCCTGTCATTCTAAAGGCCTCTGGTGATGTGAAGCATATCTAAATCAACTGGCTTTCTCCACCTTGATTTTTCAGATCTTATGGGTTACATTGCATATTAGTGGGCTTAGCTGTTGTAAAATTGGTCAAATTGCTCAAGTACATTTATTACACTCTTCCTCACTATCTGTAAAAACCCTATTAAATGTTGTTACATTCAGTGTCTGAAATAAGAACTGATAATTTTTTCCATAGTGTTATTAGAGATGTAGGATCTCATGCTTATTGCCACAGATGGAAGATCTTATTGCAAAGTAAAGCATATGAGAATGTCACTATATATTGAAAACCAGCAATGGTTAAGAGTTTTCTGCCTTCTTATTAATTATTTTTTCCTTGTACAAGTTGTGATTCACCTGACCTTGTAGTTGAGTTAACTGGCTCTTAGACTAACCTGCAGCACTGGGGGATTCTTTTGTCTTGGAGTTTCATAAGGGCCTTTTCTGCAATCTATCCTGTTGTCAGAATTATAGACTGAGGAGCTGGCAGAGTGCTCCCTGTAGGTATCAGGCATCCAGCAAAGTTCCACAATATCGATCATTAGTTCAATTCAGCCTTGTGTGAAAGAAGAACATAAAATATTTCTGGGAACAGCGGCTCCTTGGATCTCCAAGAAAAGCTGAACTTCTTGGTGCAGATAATTTTTAAGTGAGGAAATAAGTTAAAACTGCTAAACAAAGTTTTTGTTACTTATGTAGCAATGCAGCTCTGTAAAAGATGCAGGGACCAATAACTTCAGGAACAGCTTTTATCACATCTTCAAAGCAATGAGAGTGTCTTCAGATTTGCTTCTGGCATGAAACCTTGAAGCTGGTTCCTCAGCAGCTTTAAAAATCATTTGAGGATGGCAGGTAATGGGTCATTATGGCTTTCTGTCAGTTTAAATCTACCTGATGGGCTGTTTGTCAGCCTTGTGTGATGAGGTGTGGCCAGACTCACTGGGATTTTTAGGTACCTAATGCCTAGTTATTTCTGCGGGTATTAAACATTTGAAAACCCTTTCTGAAATTAAGCTTGCATAATGATATTCCTGTTCCCAGCTCAGAGCTGTCCAGAACCATAAAATTGTTAAGTCTGGAAAAGCTCTATAAGATCACTGAGTCCAACTGTTATGCTACACTTCCATGTTCACCACTAAATCATGTTCCCAACTGCCACATCCACACTTTTCTATGAACATTTCCAGGGATGGCGAATCCACCACTTCCCTGGGTAGTCTGTTCCAATGTTTGACCACCTTTACAGTAAAGAATTTTTTCCTAAAATCTAGTTTAAGGCAACTCTCCTTCCAGATCCTGCTTCTGTTCACTCCCAGGTGTTCCTGACCCTTCTTGTAGATTTATTAACTTTGAGGCAACTGGGACCTTCCTGGTTAAAATATCTGGTACCAGGAACTGAGACAGCCTTGCCTGCTCTCCAAAAGGAAGAATTTCTTAAGGGAGCTAATGGGAGCCTGGTGGAGTTTTCTTTTGTGTTGGAAGAATTCAGAGAGTCTCTGTGTCCCCAGAGGGAACATTAACTTATAATGCTGCATATCCTGCAGGGGCACTTTATACAGCAAAAGCCATATTAATGAATGAAACCAGAATGTTCTGAATTTATAACTTGGCTGAAAAGATAGGAGATTCAAAGCACATATTAAAATATGATTGAATATTTTGGCATTAGGAAAGACTGGATCTCAACCTTTGCTGCAACTGCAAAACAGTATTCTGGAAATTTTGAGGTCTTACTGCTTTTAATACAATTAAAGGCTTCTAGTTTTATGTGCCTTGTACTATGCCAGTTTCTCCATAGTGATGGATTATGTTAACTATTCATTAGGACAATGTTTCATAGTTTGTTCTTCATTAATTGGTGCCATTATGTTTTGTTTTGTATTGAGTGCTTATGCCTGACTGCTCAGATGTCCTGAAGCAAAGACATGATATTTATGAAGGGTTTATTTTGGAATGATAATAGGAACAGGTTGGCTTGGGCATGAAGAACAATGTGAACTCTGAATCCTCACATGGGAAAAGAGATGGCTTAGAGGCATTACAAGCAAAGTTTGAAAGATCATGGATGGCATAAATGATAGAAAAAAAGTAGGTTCATTGTGTTTTCCCTGATAAGAAGTTAGGTCCTTATCAAAGAGGAGGAGGCTCTTTATGCAATGGGCAGCAGTGGGTGATTCCTTGTTAAGGGATGTTGTGAATGTCCTAATTTTACCTGAGTTCAAGGGGAGGATGCAGAAGTCTGTATGAGATAGATCCATAAAAAGCTATTGATAAAATTGCATCTGTCTCTGAATAAGACTTCTGGTTTCCAAATATCCAGAGGTAAGACAGAGATTTTTTTTTTGTTCATTCTCATTCTTAGGCATCCAGTAACGGCTAGTAACAAAAATAATAGTGATACTGGATTAGTTATCCCTTCTGCCCTGCCCTGCATCCCCATGTTGTTGCAGGTTTTTATGATGGAGTAGAGAAAACCAGTGTGGGATTTGGTTACTTCATGTGTTTGGTTACGTGCAGGGGTTGGTCATGGGGTCACACTGAGTAAATCTCTGCCTGATATGTTTGCAATGCTTGGTTTGAAAAACTTCTGTTATCTGGGGCTGCCAGCTAAGGAACTTCTTGGAAAGACATGAGCTGTAGCACCTGTTTTGGGGAAGAAATTATAATATTTGTTGCTATAATTTGGTACATTTAGAGGGTTTGGGGTGTTCCTGGCATTCTCAGAAGTTACAGGTCCCCAGTGCATCTGAAGCAGAACAAAATTATTTACAGGTTTTGTGTAATAAAAGCATGAAGTGAAAAATAACCTCATTAACACGATGGCTACTCAACTGCAGATTTCCATTACATTTTACCCAATTTGAGATCTTCACTATTAGAATCATGAAAGGGCTCCATAAAGACAGAACCTGGAGGGCACAAGATCATGTTCATCTTTCTTTAGGCTTCCAAATAAAGCAGATTGTTTAGGAACTGTAATGATACTCTTTAAAGGCATTACTGGGACATGGAGAGAATTTTAGAAGTTCTGCTCTTCACTGTTAGGCCTGATATATTGCTCTCTTTCCCCTCCCTATTCCAGGGATGTATTTCCACAAGGCCTGCCTGATGAATATGCCTTTGTAACTACCTTCAAATTCCGGAAGGCTTCCAGAAAGGAAGACTGGTATATCTGGCAGATTATTGACAAGTATGGCATACCACAGGTAAGAGGCTCTTTTGCAGCCAGCATTTTTTAAGTTTTTTTTTACCATGAACTAGTTTTCTAGCCTCTCACTCCCATTTATTGTGAACTGGTAAAAAAAATCCTGTTACTTTTTCAGTGGACTTTTGCTGCAAATATTTTACCTTTATTTCAAAACCTGAATAAATACTTGTATATACCTTGGTTATTATTAGGATGCTAGGATGTTATTAGGATGTTAGTTGAAAAAGGAAAAAAAATACTATTCTTCCTCTTGAAACTATTGTTGAGTTTTCAGTTGTTTTGTTTAGATAGTTCTGCTTAGGGAAAATATTTTTTCTTTTTTGGAAAAAGGTTGTCAAATGGATGTACTACAGAGCATGTGACTTATGTCAGGTTTTGCCCAGACTTTTAGGTAACTTGTAGATGAATTATGGGTTCCTGCTCTGGATGTGGTTGTAACACCTGTTACAGCTCCATAATCCTGAGTTCTAGCTGCCTCACAATTTGTTCTAATAGCATTTTTTTCAAGTACTCTCAGGTTCTCAGAAGAAAATACTATAAAAAATGTACTAAAGGCCTGTCTCTCCCTACACAACATGTTCTTAGCAGCTTGGTAGAGTTTGGGTTTTTGAGGGTGCTTGAGGAGGGAGTGGTTTGGATGGGCTGTACATTTTTCTGCTCAGCACCAAATATAGTGGTGGTGGCATTACCCAGGACTCTAAAGTGGGCTGCCAGCATGGGCTCACATAGCTGTGTAATTCAGTATTGCTGCTTTGAGACTGGTATTTAAAAGGATTTGGGGAACTCTCAGTGAAGAATAGGTGCAGTTTGAAGAATTAGATAACAGAGTTTGAGACAGTGGTAAAAGGTTTATATGAAAGTTATTATCAGTTACAACTTTGTTAAATGAAATGTGATTTACTGTTCCACATGCATTCCTAGTTGCTGCAGAGTCAGAATGTGTCTATCACTGAGTATTTCTTGCAGGAAGTTGAAAACTTGCTTAGGTGTGAAGAGAGAAAAACACTCAATATTTCCAGTAATAATTTCAAAAGTACTTTAAATTATGGTGCCAGAAGTGCCTTAGAGCCCCATGAGCCTCGTTTCATGTGAAGTTGGTCGTGGTTTGGCCACTCCCTTGCAGACCTGCACAGCTCAGAGATGCAGACACTCCTGAGCCAACATTGATCCGAGCTGGCATTCCCAGCCAGCACAGTGCTCAACTGCACGGAGAAGTTGGGTCAGATGCGGAGTCAGCCTACCCTGGGCTCCTCACATCACTCACAGCTCAGTGCCAAGGTGGCCCAAACTCCTCCCTGCTCTGCAGCCTGTGGACACACAATTCCTGGCTCTGCCTGCTCCATTCCCTGCTGCTTGCTGGTAACTGCCTGACTTTGGTAAAAGAAGATATCAATTTGTAAATCAACTCAAAAGTTGCAAGTCTTCAAAAACCTATTTTTGCCTGCTCTGTAGCTTGCAGTACAGAGGATGGGGTTTAGTTCTCTGTTCAAAGCACCTGAAATAATGTGTGGGCAGTGCCACAGCTCAGCAGACTGGTTTCATATGAGGCAGTGAGGTATTTTTCCATATCCCATGAGACGATTGAGGACATATGATGGGAGTAAAGAGCCTGCTGGGAAGCAGGAGCAGTACATGGGGGTAGAGGGATCCAAACCAGGTTCAGCTTTGGGGAAGTGGCTTTGGGGATGTGCCTGTTACCTGAGCTAGCACCCAGCCATGGCAGCAAGGTGGCCTGTGCTGAAACCATGCCAAGGGTTGCACTCACAGGAGCACCGAAGCCTGTGGAGCCCCACCTTATTTACTAGCACAAGTGTAGGCTCCCTTTCCATATCCCCCATAAAATTCCATCCTGTACTCTTTGCCTGGGCTGCTCACCACAGCCTGAGCCGTCCCTGGCTTTGGGGTGTCGGTGATGACGGAAAGCAGCCAGGAGGGAGGAGAAGGCTCTGTTCCTCAGCAAACCCCCCCTCTGTTTCCTTGCAGGTCTCAATCCGGCTGGATGGAGAGAACAAAGCTGTGGAGTACAACGCGGTTGGGCTCACCAGGGACGCCGTCAGGGTGGTGTTCCGAAATGCGCGGGTCACGGACCTGTTCGACCGCAACTGGCACAAGATCGCCCTCAGCATCCAGTCCAAGGCTGTGTCGCTGTACATCGACTGCAAGCTGGTGCAGGTGCTGCCCATTGAAGACAGGGAGAACATTGACATTCAAGGAAAGACTGTGATTGGCAAACGCTTGTATGACAGCGTCCCCATTGATGTAAGTACTGCGCTTGCCGATGAGAGCTGGGTACAGGTTCAGCTTTGGGTTTGCAGCCTGTGAATGAGTGGGGTTTTGGGGGTTATGCTGTAATTGAACCTTTTCCTGAGGCAGCATTGCTGAAATGTTACCAGTGTTACATAGCTGAGACAGATCGGTACGTTATGATGCACAGGACTTGCTGTATTTTTATGTGAGACTGTATCTCCATAGCAGGGATTAAAAATGGGAAATGTATTTCATCTTTCTGTCTAGTCACAGAATGTGCTGCAGTTAGAAGCAGAGACAAAATCGTACGCAAATATCATCAAACTGGGTAGTGAACTACACAGAAAGGTCTTTCTCCATCTTGGCAATATGAGTGTTTCCACATGTGATATAAAAAGATCACAGGGGAAAAAAGAGAGCTTGTAAACTCAAGAGAGTTGTGATATATTCTCCATTCCATAGTTATTAAATGACCCTTAGTACAAATGAACCAAAATCAGGACACACAGGCTGACTGTCCAGCAGCAGTCTTACCCTGGTATAATTTATATGTGACAGTTTGGTATTTCAAACTTGTATAATCTTTCTTAGCTGTGCAAAATGGATGGGATGTGCATATCAAACGTGTTCATACATTTCTCACGCAGAATAAATGGTCAGAAGATACAAGGCACACCAGGAGGAAAACAGACCTTGTGTCTAGATGGAATTCTAGGAAGGATAGATGTCGCCAGGATATGTCTTCTCAGACAGAAATTTGGCCAGAACATGGGGATTAGCATGAAAACCTGCACCAGAGTTTGAATAGGCATTTTCAGAGTCTTATTATCTGAGCTCCTGTGGCATGCTGAGGCATTGGTCTATTATTGATAGGGAGAGAGAGAGATTGACCGCAGGATCCATAGAACCACTCTGAAGTTAGCACCATCTGGTTTTTGTTTGTGTTTGCCTGCTCTGTTTGTGTCCAAGCAAAAGGACACAGGGTGTTTAATAATTCACTGTCTCTGAGACTGTTGCCTCCCTTTGTCTCCCAGTTTGATCTTCAGCGGATGGTGATTTACTGTGATTCCCGGCACGCCGAGCTGGAGACCTGCTGCGACATTCCCTCTGGACCAGTAAGCTCCTTTTTGTCATTTATTCATTTTCACATGAACACTCTTCACTGAAATCTATTACATAAATCAGGGAATATGTGGCAGGGTGGGATTATAGTTTTGTTTAATAAGGCTGATTGAAACCTAACAGTGTAATTGGCAGTGCAGCAGCACCAGAGGAGGACCACTGCAGAGGGACGAGTATGAGGAATTTGAAGTTTCCAAGTTCCTCTTTCCTTGTCAAACTGTCAGGGGAAACAAAACCCCAAAGTGATGATAGAACAACAGAAATGCAGCATGAAATATTCAACATGTTTCCCACTGGTTTTATTTGGAAACAGCTAAAAACAGTTCCAGTTGCAGCTTATTTTCCTGTGCCCAACTCTCACTAGAAACTTCCACCCTCCTTTCACTCTTCTCCCCTCAGCCTTGGTTAAAAGAGGTTCATTGTTAATTTTGCCACATTTTCCCCTATTGCTTGGGTGAATGGCTTTTGTGGGATTTCATTCCTCACGGGTGGCATTTGGCTGTGTGTTACATAGTAGTGCCTGTGGGATTTGTATAAAGTGGGTGGAAGGAGAAACTTCCCAGCATCGAAGGCTTTGTCCTGACCTTGGGTGTTTGGTTGCAGTGCCAGGTCACAGTCCTGACAGAAGCACCTCCCCTGGAAGTGAGGCCCACTGTTGGCAGTGAGCAAGTTGGACATCTCAAGATTTTCAACTGCTCCTGTCCTCCTGGACAAAAGGTGAGTGCTGAGATGAGTGTGTTTCATTTAGGATGTCTTTAGAGGTAAAGGAAGTTTCCCCAGGTGTTTTTTCTTCACCTAATTCTATGATTCTGGTCATGCTGGTAGTCCTGGTAACAACATTGAAAACAAAATGATTATTCTTATCCACCTCAGTTATGTGTATCGTTCTTCAAATAAAATAAAACAGATTCTGAAGATGAATTTGGCCGCATTGAAAAAAATCTCATGGCTTTTAAAAGCAAGGTGTTTGCATTTTCTGCCTCTGACTGGGACCTCTGAAAAACCAGCTTCCTTGTCATTGCTCCTGAGGGCATGTCAGCTTTATTATCTTCTCTACTTCAACCTGACAACATTTTTGTTATCCTCAGTAGTTGTAGGATTGGGCCTCTTGTTTGAATATAAAATGAGAAGATAAGTGTGATTAACCACGTCTACTTTGTCTTAGGGGGAGAGGGGTCCACTTGGCTTTGAGGGTCCCAAAGGTCAAAAGGTCAGTAATATGTGTTAATTCATTTGTTTAATAAAAACAGCAACAGTGAAACAATTTCAGAGTAAATTGAGGATTTGAAGATTTTGAGAAATGAGTGTCAATTTAGTATATTATTAAGTTCAGACAGTTTTGGATGAGCCTGGGACAGCCAAAGTTTTTTGTGATCTTTTATTTTATGCTCGCATTTAGGCTTCTCTCTTGCTGCTTTATGTCATTCTTAGAGTAAATGTGTTGCAAAATCCTTTCCTGCAGCTTCTAAACTGGCATTTTTGCAAGTTACTGTTACTCACCAGGTCATGCACAGCTTCCGTGGTAGGTCACCTGGAAAACGAGGTGCTGCCACCATGCTGTGCCTTGCTCAGCAGTAATATATGAGCAAACTTTAGGTAGCAGCAGTCCAGTCACACTCCAGAAAATTTCTTGAGACTAGGGGTAAAGGATCAGTCACAATCTGTTATCCTTAGCAAGACTGTCTGAGTCATGATGTTAAATATAGGCCACTTCCCTCAGTACTCTTCCTCCTAGATAAAAGAGTAGGAAAGTGGTTGTGATATCTGCTTCAAGTTTCACAGTGCAGCTTTTATATTACCCTGCCTGTTCTGCAAGCCTCTTTGATACACGTGTGTGCATTCAGCATAAACACATTTTCCTTCTGTAGCTGGTTACAGAGAGAGCCATGAGGCAATAGACTCAAAGAGGTAACTTGTACAGGAAGAAAACAGAGTCACAACATTGCTGGAGAGGTAAAAGTTGGTGGTGTTGATGATTCCCAGTTTTAGTGTCTGTGGAAAGATGTTTGGGAAAAAAAGTTGTATTCAAAACTGTTTCCATCTGAATCACTTCTGCAAACTGAGTCACTGAGTTTATACTGTTTGGTGAGTCGCATCCCACCAAAAGTCACTCAGTTATTATGAAGGACTGTGGGAGGGGAAAGGAGAAATCTCTGGGTCTTGGAAGGTCAAACATCTTCAGAGATATGCTGTCTTTTGGCAAAGCTTGGTCTGCTGTCTGCAGGGAGTTTTGGAAATAAGAATATGCCTTTTGGAGGCTGGGATGAAAGAACATGGGCTCAGTACTGCTCAAATGTGTCTATGCAGGAAAAGGTTCGTTATGCTACCATGTATACATAAATAGGAGCTTTCTATTTTAATCCATGACAGCTTAAATAATGGTGGGCTATTTAAGGACTGACAAAGCCATGACTGCTGCGAGGAGGTTGCAGGAAAGACAATGATGATAATAATGATAAAAGCAAGATCCCATTGTCTTCCCCTGCCAAGGCCTGTGTGCTGGTGAGGGTGACTCAGTGTCACATGGGTCAGTACTGGGGTGCAGGACACACTGGTGGAATACAGAGTGTGTCTACAAGCACAGCATCAGCAGCTTTTGTGGAACTGACCCCAAAAGGACTGCCCCACTCCTGCAGATGTGAGTGACTTTTCCCTGGCTGTAGTGGTTTGAGACTTGTACACAGACAAGGCTGGACTGTGTCACACTCTCAAGGACCTGGGGATGGTACTATTTAAGTATGGGATCTGACAACAATTTGGTATAAATGCGATGATTTGAGACAAATGATTTAGCTTCTCTATCTGCTAAATAATGGAAGTAGCAGATTTTTCTCCCAGCTTGCAAAGATGATGTGATTCAGTAACATATACCACTCTTGACAGCAGTTCTTACATTGCTATTGCCAAGGACCATCTTGTCACAGTCCTTGCTCTATGTTCAAGAATGAATTTTAGCTCTCCTCCTCTCCTGCAACGCTACAGAGCTACCCAGGCTAAAATCCTGGCCTTGGCAAGAAACTCAATACTTATTTGCAGCTTCCTAACATTACCACCTGGTATTTATTAAAGAAAGGTGAAGATAATGTGATTCTGATCTTCTCTAAGCTTTCAAAGGCAGGGAGAAACAGGAGAGTTATCAAAAAAGTGGAAAAAAAATTCTGGGAGATAAACACCTCTGCCTCAATCACCCATGCTGCCAAAGTGAGGGTAATGCATGGAGATACAGTTGATGTGTTTTGGCATGATATATGGTAAAGGATCAGATTGGGAAACAGCTAGCAGGAAATAGCTGTGGTAGAACTGGCTAATATGTCTGAAGCTGGGTCCTATTGACAAATTTTGGATGCTAATGACAACCCAGTCTGATATATTTTCCTTCCACAGTCTCTGTGCAGGCTGTTTTGTTTGCAGGCAGCCAGGATGGCTGGTTGGGACACCGGGCTGATGGATCAACAGGCTGCTTCTCTCTCCCAGCACTGCTATTGATCCAAGTGTAGAGGAAATCCTTTCTCTATGAGATGTGTTTTTCTCCACAAAGAAATTACAGTTCTTACCTGCCATTGTGAAGTTTGTGAAGTCGAGTGTATTGGACAAGCTCTAGCAGATGTATGTTTTCCTCCAAATTAGAAAGGCTTTGTACTTTCAGTGACTTAAAAGAGATGGTCATATAAATTTTTTTATGAATGTTACCACATCTTTCTTAATTGTCCATGACATAATTTTTGCATATATGCTACTTGCTCTGTGAATTTTCCTCTTAGCAAAAAACCAAAAATACAAAGAAACTAAAAAAAGCCACAAAAACCCCCAGAAAGGTTAAAGAAAGAAATTTTTATATTTTCTGTCCTTTCAAAAGCATTTCTTCACCTGGGGAAAAGAAAGCATCATCCTGGAATATGTTTTCAGTTTCCATTGCTGCTAGGCACATATTTTTGAGGGGGCATAGGTCAAGATAAATTGGATAGAGATACAAAATTTAATCCTGCTGTGGTCCATGTGGGTGGATGTGGGGAGAGCAGAGGTCATCAGACTTATTGATGCTGTGGTTCTGGAGGTTCCTGCTCCAGGTCTGAGACTTTTTCAGCTCGATGTTAAGTCTGTACTGAAGCCCACAGTGCCTGATTTCCCTGCTAGCAAAAGACAATGGGAGGTGCAAATAGGTGAGCACATTATGAGAGATGGGATGCTCAGCACAGCACATTTCTGGTTTGCACATTTTGGGTGAGCATCAGGAAGGAGCTGGGCAGAGCCCTCTGCTCCCCAGCAGCTCCCAGTGCTGGAGGAATTGAAGGAGCTGTGGCAGCACATAACCTTAAACTAGTCCAGGTAGTGGATATATCCTCAGCTGGTCCTTCCTCTCATTTTGAGACTGCATAGCAGTGTGTGAAAGTGATTTATGGGAGTTTTTTATGCACTTGATGTATTTGGCACCACTTTTAGTTCTGTATCTGATAAATATTTATGAAATTTTGGATCTTCTTTGATTTTTTTATCCCTTTTACCACTGTCCTTTTTAGGAGAAAAGTGAAGAAAAAGTTTTGCTCTGTTTTTGATTGATCATTTTTCTCTTTTCCTCCCTATGTATGAGTATGTATGTATGAGTCCTTCTCCAGTTATAACTTTTCTGACCATCAGAAATTGTATCTTTCTAATTGTCTCCTGCTACTTTCCCTGTCTCCCACTGGAGAAAGCAGGAAGAATGACTGTGTGTTGCACACTTATGGGAGGGAAGAGAAAGGTTAGCTGATACTGAAAATTTAGTGTGACTGGAAACAAAGGTGTTTGGATTAAAAAAAAAATCTAAAATCCTAACAATATTTTCAGATTGGTTTTGCACATTTTAGGCATGTACCCTCTAGGTCTTCTGCAAAGTACCTTTCCAAGTATTTCCTCTTTTCACAAAAAAAAAAAGGGCTTTTGAAGTACTTCACAGGAGAAAACTCTCTGGCTTGCCAGAGGCTTCTACCTGTATTTTCATATGAAAAATAGAATAGAAAATCAATCTGAAAACTTGGATGTTCAAGACAAGCAATCAGGTACACTCAGTCCTTAGGGTAGGAGCTGAAATCTTGGC
>VWYI01052533.1:0-10460 GCA_013399455.1 Anthoscopus minutus
CCCTCCCTCATTCTCTTTTTTCATTTCTCCTTTCTCTCCCTTTTTCCCTACCATTTTCTCTCCTTATTTCTCTCCCTACTTTTACTTTCTTGCCTTACTTCCCGGAATCTCCACTCTGCTGCAGCTTAGTCATTCTTCACATTAGTTTGGAGAATATGCAGTATTTCTCCCAGGAGTTTCTCCAATAATCATTTTTGTGTTCTGCTTTTACAAAAGACAGACCTGTGCTCTCTGACCAGATGGAAATCGTCTTGGGAACTAACCTTGTGTATGTAAATAGAGAAGGTGAATGTTGTTACAAGGATGCATACATTTTCACTTAGAATGGTCTTAAGAAAAGAATGTTCTACAGGGGCAGTCTCCTGACCTGCAGATACTGAGGTGTGTTGCTGGTGAGCTATACACTAATGAAGTTCAAAGTGCCAATTACTGACTTGTTAGTTTCTCCTTTAATGATGAGAAAATGGGTCTCATGAGGAGTTTGCAAGTTAGCATGTGATAAACCTAGTCATGTATTTTGTTACTGAACATTGTTTCCAGCAAAGTACTTAGTCTCAAAATATGTTAATAAATTTTAAATTACCATCAAAATAGTTTCTTATTTTAAAATTGCAGGATGGGTTTGTATCAACAATATCAAAATATCTCTCTAGAGAAATGTGTACCATTTACCTAAAGGAACTTTAATTTATTTGCTTAGATTTCATATCTTCCCTTTTTACTCTGGGAACACTTGCCATAACTAAAAATGCAAATATTAAACATTCTTTTTTTTTTGGTGGAATTACAGATTTGTCAAAGTGTCTATTTTTCGAGAACCCCAAAAGACAAACTACAGAAATCAGAATGAAAATAGTTTCAATTATCAGTCAGATTACAATCCTCTTCTTTCATCAAACATTACAAAGGTACACCTTTTGAGAATCCTACCCTAAAGACAATTAAAATCAAATATCTGTTAGGAAGAAGGAAAAGACAAATAACATATGGAGAAATAATACCTGAATTTCCTATGGAAAAATGACTTACAGAGAGAGGGTGCTGTGTTTGTGTCCAGAAATATACTGCTGATGGAAATTTAGCCCAGTCTGTCATTTAGATTGACCTTACAAATGTGTAGAGATGCAACAAGAATATGATAAGAGAGACATATGTTTTTTCCACATGAGGATAAGTTGGTAAGTTTTTTGAAATAAAACTTTCCTTTGGATATAATTCATTTGTACTGGCTTGCTGTATCTGACAATCAAAAACCTAAGTCTGAGGCAATCACTTCCCTTTGTAATCAACAATGAGAAGTTCACACATCTGGAGAATTCTTTGTCTACCTTATCTAAATCAATCTTAAAGTTGGAATCATCAGCCCTGGTAAAGATCTATGGTGCACACAATACCCAAATGCATATAGTCATGACTTCCTTTTAAGAGGTAAAAATGCTTTTTACCTTCATCCATCAGTTCAAAACTAGTTTCTCTAATCTATCAAATCAATTCACTGGGTTTATAAATAAATTTCTGTCCAATAATCTCAGACTTTCAGATTAAAATTTTTGGTTCTCTAGTTCAAAGACATTAGATTTCAGCTGAAAAGAAATTGCTTCCTTTGATACTTGAATTACTGGATACTTTAATCATTTCTGCATAAAAATGGGTATATTCCTATGAAAGCAGGTTCCACCTACATGTCTTTTTAAATCTTGCATATTTTTTCCAGTTTCAATTGATTGACTAGTCTTCAAAGATGACAGGCAGAAGTAGCACTGGTGATTATATCATCAAGCTTGAGTTTAACAGGTGGTTGGAATAGACTGTGAGGATGTGTTTGCTAGAGCTTTACTTAAAGATTCACAGAAAGCTGGCATATGTACAAGAGGAATATTCAGCTGTTTCCAAAAATTCTATAATTTGGAAAGATATATGTATGGAAATACTTGTATTGATAACTAACTGAGCATAATTATGGACACTTCTAGAAGGTTTGAAGAGACAGAGTATGATTTTGCACTGTCTTACACTTTGTGTAGATTAAGGTTTTACATGATTTAATGTTTTGTAGCCATAACAAAAAGGACTTAAAATAGAGCCTGTATTATTGTAGTATTCATAGTGTTACCTGATAAAAGCTAAAATTATCAGATCTGGTCCCAAGTGTAGAAAATCAGCCAAATGTCTAATAACCCATACACTGTACTTCCAAAACTGAGGAATCACCTCAGCTGTAATAAATGAAAAGATTCTACATGGTGTTCATGTGTAAAACAGGAATATTTCCTAAAGCTGGGAAGTATTCATTAATGCATTATCCTTTCTCACTATCTTTGTATAGAAGACTGTAGTGAGAGTGCTCAAAGAAAGCCCATTAAACTATAATGTTTTGGGAGCAATGTGTATACTTTTCAGATGTGTAGTCAAAGGCATAAGACAAACTTTTTTGATAGATGCATTTCCAATGGATATTGGCTCAATATTTTCCAGGTTGTGTTTTTGGCTAGTGGTTTTTTTTAAATTTTTTTTCTGGAGGAAGAGTTATATTCTCATATTTTGTAGAAAACATATAAAATCTGTTCTTACAGTTGCACGGTAATTCATCAATCTACTCAAGCACTAAAAAAGTTTCCTGCTCTGAGTAACATGCAAGTGAATACAAAAAAAATTAACTAGAAAAGATTACACCAATAGCACAAGAATTCTCTACTATTTTTTGAAAAAAGAATGCAAGAAGGGAAGACCTATAAATGATTCTTTAATATTTTTCTTTTTTTAAGATAACATGATCTTCATTTTACCTGAAATGGTAAATATAATGTAAATAAAGAAAAAATGCACTGTCAATGTCATAAGAAGTCAATGTTCTTAAATAAAGGAACACCCAATTTTTATATTGTTTAAACTCATGAAATCAAATTGTTACTGGACAAGTTCATAAATCATAAGATATTTCATGAACACATGTATTTCTTTAATAGGAGGGCTTTTTTGGCAATCAATCACTTTTCAGGAAGCTGGTAACTTTGAATCATTTAGAAGCCTTCCCTACAAAAATGTGACTCTGAGCACTGAACTGTGGAAGCTCCATGTGTTACCATGGCTTGGCACCCGTAGAGCCTAATGCTGGCTCAAGAACAACAGCAATAGTTTTGCAATGTTATTAATACAGGACATTGTATGATAGTTTCAAAACAATGAGAGTCTAAACACACACTCTTGCAAAAGCCCATCCCAAAGTATTGGATTTCAATCTATCCATATCATAAGGCAGAGGCTCAGATTATTTTTTTTTATGAAAGGCTTTGATTCTGGAAGTGTGGAGGTGTATAATGGGGAAGAAAATTTTCTTCCTCTCAATTTATTTTAAAAATAAGAAATTGGACATTCCACAGACTTTGTGCTCCCTGGCTTCTGAGAAGGACAATGGAGAATTATGAATTCACAGATACTGAAACACTACAAGGACCTTAGACAATGCAGAGGGAAAGATATATAAACAGTAAATACTTCAAGCGGCCATTGAGGAGACTCCAGTCCTGATGCAATACACTGAACAATTTCAGTCTTAGTAAAAGCTTTGTAATAGCAATTTGTATTCAGTGAAAATAATGCATTGATCTTATAAGTCTAGAAAAAGAGAGAGAAAAAACCTGCTCGATATCACTGAGCCTGATGTTTTAGACCTGCAAATATAAAAGAAAGAACAGGAGTGGGCAGCAGAGAAGAGGGAAGCCTATTTTTTGTAGCTACTTAAAGGAGAACTATTGTGCCAATTCTCCTTCGATCTTTAAAAATGATGGAAAAATTTCTGCTAGAATCAACCAAATTGTTAGTCAGAAGAAAAATATATATTTACAGTGATTTAAGATTTGTGACATACTAAAAGAAGAAAAAATATAACCCTGTAAACTCATTACAGAAGGAATTTCTGAATCTGTATGGGTTAGGCACAAATGACATATTTATTGTATAAATGACTGCATACTTCAGTCAAATCGAAAATTTTCACTAGTGCTGAATTTGTGGGGCCAGATTTTCTGCTGTTGTCAGTGATTGCAATTTTATTGAAAACAAGATTGTTTTGCGCATCAGATTAACTCAGAAGCCATTCCTAGTAGCTTATGCTTTTCTTTAGCATAGCATATATATATTTTCCTGTTGTGCGATGTGATCAGGTTGTTTGCAAGCTGGAGATGGAATGAGATTTGTTTGCGTAATTCCCAGCTAAAGTGTGATCCCCTGGGGAATCACAGCCAAGAGTCATAATTTTGAGCAATACCTAAATTGTGCAAATTCATTCAAGTGCAAGAACACTTAGAGTTTTAAATAGCAAAAACTGTAATCAGCCTCTTGGTATATGTTTCCAACACACCACATACAGACTGAACCATGAAGAACATTTTCCCAGTTACTTTAGTTATGTAAAACACAATCATCAATACCTGATTTTTCTTCATAGAAAATAAAGACTAATCCCTTTAGTTTGAAAGAAGAGAACTTGTTTCATATACTGTGATGCAGATAACCTTCATTGACCTTGGATCTGTTAAACTCATGCCTAATAAGTAAATATCTAATTGATTAATGAGCTTAAATTTAGGAAGCAAAAACAAAACCACCTTTTGAAAGTCAGTAAAAATAACAATATAAAACAAGATTATCTTATTCTTATTTAGTCTTCTTTATTGCTCATTGTATTAAGTTAATGTATCTCTTAGAGGGACATGTAGTTCCTAGTGTGTCTACTTCCCTCCTGACCTATTCTTATCCTACAGTCCTTGCTCCTAATTCCATTATCCTGGAATTCTCTCATGCATCATTGTCTCAGTAAAACCCACAAAAGCTAGGTCAGGACCAGTTTTAAATTATTTTAGATTCTAATGAAGAAGAGAATAAACAACACTCTGGGGACTGAGAAACACTATAGCAAAATATTCAGGTCAATGAGTTCCTGAATTTCTATGGACCTAGACAACAATACTAAATGACAATGTACTTGCATTATATAGACTTTGTACAGGCAGAATTCCTTCCTCTCTTTTTTCATAACACACTTCATATTGGGATTAGCAGCTTTTTTGTGGTCAGCAAATAGCATTAAGAGAAAAAATTGGTGTCCATGAAATAATTTCTAGAGATCATGGATTTTTGTGGGTGAAGATACTGTGTACCTAAATGAAGCATCAAACTGAAAACTCAAATTTCCCTATGGATTTGTGTATTTTGACTATTACAGGGACACTATAGTTCAACCTATTTTAAAACTTGTGTAACCAAATAAAGGTTAGGCTTTTTTGGGTGATACTGATTTTTGGTGCTGGTTTGTTTGGTTTTTTGGGGTATTTTTTGTGGATTTTTTTACCATGTTATTTCAAAATAACATACAGCAGTGATCAAAACTCCAGCAGTGTCACTACCTCTTGAGTAACAATTTTATTTCTAAATAGGCTACATAGACTAGAGTCTAGTGAGTTAGGGAGCAAATGAATTCAGTGGTTGTGGTTTAAAACTGACAGAGAAATTCAGTGAGATTTTCATCTCACATGATATCCGTTGAATGTTTCTTTAGAAAACTGCAGTATCTACTTAAGCATGGTGCTTCTGCTAGTTGGCACCATGTATTATAGAATCACAGAAGCATCGAGGTTGGGAGAGACCTTTATGGTCATCAAGTCCAGCCACTGATGAGATTTTTGTTCTTCTCATGTGGGGAGCTACAAGACATTGCTCTTCTAGCAGACATTCTCCTACAGCCCATGCAGAACAGCACCGTGAGGCAGCTGTTCCCCTGCAGCCCCTGGAGGCCCACAGTGGAGCAGTGATCCACATGCAGCCCATGAGAAACCCTAGGCAAGAGCAAGTGGATGTATGTTAAAAGGAGCTGAAACCTGTGGAAAGCTCACTCTAGGGCAAGCTCCTGTCAGGAAGAGCAGCCCATGAAGACAACAGGACACCTCAGAGATTAGGACTTCTCCTCCATTGTGCTTCTACTGTTTAGTAGAGGAGTCCAACTTTTGTATTTTTTATATTTTAAATATCAATATTTAAAATATTTACATGTTAAATTATTCACTCATTCACTATCATCTGCTGTTTCTTTTTTTATCTTATAAAAAGTAGATAACAATAATTACCTTAAAAATAACAACTAGTACTATTCTATTATACATGGGATGAAACAATGAATCAAACCACTTTTTACTCAGTGAATAATATGTTTCTAAACACGTATCATTAATAAGGGAGCATCAGTTACTCCTGAATTTCTTCACACTGACATTGTAACCTTTATGAATGGTTGGCTCTTTGTGTTAATGATACAGGAAATTAGCAGATGCAATACAGTGGTGATGAGAGGAGCTACTTTTGATGGCTGCTCTTTTTATGGTTTGATCCAAAATCCATTAGTGTCGGTGGAACTTCTTTCAGATTCAAAGGTCGACAGGCTCCAAAGGCTTGTAAAAGTAGACTGAATTGCTAGACCAATTGTAGCTTTCAGGATATTATAAAGAATTTTAAGAATTCCTAGTAAAAATTCTATAAAATTTTATCAAAATGTTTAGATGACATTGATAACTATTATCTACAAAAACACATCTAAGATTTATGAATTTCTTCTACAAAATAATGTCAGAGATTTTTTGCAGAATGCTTAGGAAAAAGTGATTTTTTCAGATTTTTTTCTCAAAGCAATACAGCTTATTAAAAATTATTAAAATTGTAGTACAAACTATTAATATTTGCAATAAAGGTGTCAACCAACTGAAATAAAATATTGCAATACATGTGTATATTCTAAATTTTAATTTATGAATTTTGTTTCAATTTCTGCTATAGCTTTTTTTCTGAGCCAGAGCTCAGTTACCTTTGGAGGCCTGAAACAAAAAAAGGACCTTCCCAGGCTTGCCTGTTTTTAAAATGTGATATTCACAGAGGTGGACTTGCTTCTAAAAGGCCTTAAAATCAATTCTTAGAGCTAGACAGCTACTGGCCCTTTTCCAGACACAGACGAAGCCCCCAGCAACCTCCCCCAGAAGATCCATTTCCGTGTGTGGTGTTCTTCCTTCTTCCTAAAAATCAAGCAATGCAAAACCAGCACAATTAACAATAAAACCAGGGCAAGATAAATGAAGACAAATATAACAATGCCATTTACTGAAAATCATATTTGTGCAATATTTTGGCCCCTCCCACCATGTGGTTTGTTGCTTTGTTTAGTTATTTATGTATGCATATAGTTATGTATTTATTTGAAATTTTAGGTTCTAACATCCAAATATGCAAACAAGTCTATATAATTTTCCATTGGAATGGCAAGGAGCATGTGTGGTATGAGAGTTTGTATGTGAACACAGAGGAATAAGTTTGCACAAAAGTGTCTAGCTAAATTTCTAATTGCAGAAGCCTAAACTATTATTTTAAATCCCTTTGGTTATGTTTGATTGGACACACAAATCAGATGATATTTGATTTGATCTTCACTGGCTGACTGCATTATTTTATAATTAAGTTTTCAGGGTATATGATTTTTAAAATAAGTTTGTCATGACTATGCTTAATTTCACTTAAAAATGGATGTTTCTGAGAAAATTCCACTGATAAATTTCAGTGTTAGAACAGGCATCAGAGGAATGGGAATTGATGGGTAGTAGAGGGGAAGAACCTTAATGGAGAGAATAAAATTCTGGTTTTATGGTTTTCCCTTTGATATTCATAGTCCATGTTTTTTGAGGTGTTTATCTATCACTACCTCAAGTCCTTATTTGTTTGAGCTACACAAGCAAGAGAATAGAACATGGTACTGGACATCTATGAATGTACAGGAAATATACACAATTCATCAGAGTCTGTTTAGGACTAGAACTGGACATCTATGAATGCACAGGAAATATACACAATTCATCAGAGTCTGTTTAGGACTAGAAAGCTTCTCAGAGTGCATTATAATAGTAAAACTTGCCAGAAGAATACGGAAATTGATCTGAAATCCTTTTGGCTTTAACAGACTAAATATGCTCATTGAAGCCATTTCAGTGTTCAAAAGGAGCACAGTTTAAGGAAAATTGTATTTCTTAAATATTGTTTAAGATCACTTCTTTACATTTTCTGGCTTAGTAAAAATATCTGGATATTAAATGTGTTAATAACCTTCCTTAAATTGATATAAATACATAAGTCAAAGTATAACTATACTTCTTACTTTATGATGAAGTTTATTTCTTTTTTTAGCTAAAGCAAATTATATTTCTGGTGGCTTATCAGAGCAATTATATGAAGCAGCAGGCCAGTCAGTAATGACTTTTTTGTTAGGAGAGTGCTAAGAACACTTCCAGCAGAGCTCCATTACCTGGATTACAATCACAGTTTTAAATTAGGTACCAATGCAAGTAATTTAGTTTTGTTTTTGCACTTAATTGGTCATTAACTTGTTCACGCCAATAATTCCATTTCTATGCCATTCAATCATTAAATACTCCCTGCATCAATCCAGAAGCATTCCCTCCTGCAGAAGAAACAGGAGTTTGCTATAAAACATTTCTATGTCTGCATGCCATCTTTATCTCTTAATGAACAAATTTGAATGATAAAACATTTATTTTTTCACCACAGTACCTGTGAGGTCATGAGGTCATTAACATAAGTCAATAGGAACCTGGTAACTGCTATTTTGGATCAAACAATATTTGTGTGTATTCCAGTATCTTGTTGCTGCTGAGGACAAGAACCACATGCTCATAAAGAAACTGAAAAGAAGAATTCTGCAATAATTTTACTGAGAGGGAGATTTCTTCATAGTCTTCATGACTGCTTTTTGGTTTATGTCTTACTATACTATAATAGAAGTACTATCGTTTGTAACTTTTTGTTTTAAAGAAATAATTCTAATTCCATGCAAATGTAAATGCTCTCATTATCCATATAAATGTTTAATCCTTTTTAAAATTCTGCTAATCTTTTAGGCCTCAGTGATATTTTTGTGCCAATGAGCTCTCTAGGTTAATTATGCATGTGCAACAAAGTATATCCTTTTATCAGTTTTAAATTTAAATCCTGCCTATTTACTGCTACACACAGGAACTTTATAAATCTATATTGTGCAATTTTCTGCTCCAGGCATTTTCCTCAAGAGTGTATAAGCATGAATATAATGCTTGGAGGATGCTTTAATAGACTCTTCCCATCTCTAACTCCTCTCATCAGTGTGTTTCTCAATGAAACTAATTTTTGGATCCGTGGATTTGGTTTAGAGCTGTGTCCAAGGTAGACAGTTTAGTGCACACTCCTCCAAATGTCTTAGGAAGCAAGTCAAAATGAATAAACTTTCTGTGATCAAAACTAAACAGATTCTTGAAGCCATACTCAGACTGTGCAATAACCTAGGATAAACAATGAAGTAAAATATTATGCGAATATGCACATAACCCATAGATTAGTGTGGTTTTCTTTTCCTCCATTGTGACTAGACTACAAATCATTTTTTAATCTAATCTAGCTTTTGAGCTAGGAAAGCTAGGTCAATTAGTTCAGGCAGTAAGTTCTAACAGCATTTACATCCAGAGGTCCAGCTGCTCCTCCCCAAGAGACATCTATCACATTTGTTAAATTTTAAATGCAAGTTCAGTTATATTCGGATATTTGCTGTGTCCAAAAACCAAGGGGATTTGTGCAAACAGGTTTTCTATGAGACACTGTTTTGAAGGATTATTAAACAACTGATTAAAATTAATGTTATGAGCTCCTCCTGCTGACTTTTTAACATCAGCCAAATAACATTTGCAGAATGTTATTTCTGCAGAATTCTCATTGATTTAAGAGTTTTTTACATAATGACTTTTTAAGGTTATTTTCACTCACCCTAGTTCAAAGGAAAGGGTGAGGAAGAAGAAAAAGATGAAGGGAGATTATTAATAAGATTAGAGCAGCCAACTCTTGAGATAACAGAAGGATGAAAATAAGATATTCAGGTACTAGATTCTAAGAAGCAAGAATGATAACACAACAGTTAACAGGCCCATTCCATTAAAGGGCTGTGCAAAAGAACTGGACCCAGTTTCTTGGAAGACAGAACCAGAGCTACAAGCCTGGAATCAATAAAATGTCTTACTTGGGATCAAGTCCTGAGAAGCAAATGGACTCCCACACAACTGTGGTGGGTGGACCTGGATGTCAGGTGTCCACCAAGATACCAGATACCTTCCCTCCTTGGTAGGGTGGTGGGGAGAGAAAATAAGATGGAAAAAAAAAGTCTTATGAGTCTAGATACAGGCAGTTTAATAAAGCAAAACCAAAGGTTGTGCAAATAAGACAATGAAAACAGAAGTTTTATTCTCTATTTCACAGGACTTTAGTACATACAGTGGTTGCTCTGGAAGATAGAGTAATAAAGATAGAGTAATAATTAATTCCCTTCCCTGCTTCCTTCTCCTTTCTCTGAGTTTTCTTTGTTTTATTTTTTTTGTTGTTTTTTTTTT
>VWYI01052541.1:0-22534 GCA_013399455.1 Anthoscopus minutus
TTAAAATTTATTGAGCACCAGAACAGAGCCTGGTGAAACACTCTCACTCCTTTTCATTACTGGAAACAAGTTTTTTTCTAAAAAGTCCTAGAAAATCTAGACAGATTTTCTGTACAGATATTTTAGGTTAAATAGGTAGCTGCATGTCTATTTAATCACGGGCACTTGCACATCTGAACTTTGAGCTTGTTTGATGAATTATCTCTGATTAATTTTCTTTGTTTTACTCAAAGACATTGTGTCCCATCAAACAAGGCAACAAAATAAATGTTTGAGGCCAACACAATTCTTCCCATATACAAGGACAGGGATATTTCAGTTTAGGTTTCTGAAATTTTTCAAAACCTCACAATTTTACCAGCATTAATTTGATGTGTTCAGTGTCATCAGTTGCAACACTGAGGTTCAAATTTTAAAATGAAATTTCAGAGATGAAAGCATTAAGATAATTTTATCAGTTTTAATACTGGAATGTTCATGCCTGCAGCATTATTTACAGTGTCAAATTCGAATTCGATGGCTTGCTTCCCAACCTGAGAACCTCAACCAGAAACTATCAGTGCTATTTTTGCCACATTGTATTCTTCCATTTCTAATTGTTATAATTCTTCATAGAAGCTCTTTATATTCAGCCACCCAAAATAGTGCAGTATACATTATATTTTGCAAGACACAGCTTCTGCAACTGCCTTTATACCTTTAGGCTTTGTGACTTGACACCATAATGGTCTTGATTTATTAAAAGATAAACCTTTACCAGTGCTTTTTCCTTTAAACAGTGAACTGTAAATAACTTATCCAATATGAAAAACGCTAAGTAGCTCCTTTGAAATTCTAATGGAGGTTGTCTGCAGTTATATCACCCACTCCAAAATCCTCGTATATGTAGGAACATACAGGACTGTAACCTGCACATATACATGTTTCTGCGTGGATCTGCTGAGACACAGAAGCTTGGGTGGGGTGTAGCCAGCATATTCCAAAAAAGGATTTTTTTGCTGTATTTGTGTCTTATAGATTTATACTTGAATATTCAATGGCATAACATTGCTGTTAAATATAATTCAACCAACTTTTTCTGTCCTTTTTCTTTAATTATTTCTTTTCTGTAGTTCAGCTGGCCCAAGCTTCCCAGCTGTCAAATCATCACCCAAGAAACCTTCTGCAAAGCTTAGCTCCAGTCAGCCCTCATTTTCTGTCAGTCACAGCATTTTCTGCCTGTGCTTACACTCTGTAAATGTCATGGCACACCTTGTTGTCAGCAGCAGGATGGAGTCTGGACAGAGCGAGGACTGACCAGGCCATGCACCAAAATCCTTGTGTTTGGAGCTCTGGCCATAATAAACCCAAGTCCTGGGCTAGCAGGCCTTCCTAATTACTCCTCTGTTCTGTTTCTCCTACAGGCACCATCTCTAGCACACTGTGCCCCCAAGCAAACACTGCCCCAGCAGCCCTGTGATCAACACCTCTAGAGCTCAGATCTTTTCTCCCTGACAGCCTCAACCAAATCACTTTTCCAGGCTTGCAATCCTTCAGAACATTGTCAGGCTTTGCTAGCACCAACCCACGATTTCCAGAACACTGTTAAGTGCTTATCACTTAAAACTTTCAGCATTAATTGCTTAGTAATGAAAACTTGAATTGATCGGAGAGTAAACTTTTGCTAAGTAACTGGCAGAATTCCAACTCCAGTCCATAATAATCAAAATTTACTAAAAAGGCAATTTAAAATGTCTTTTGTTTGAAAACTGTTCTATACCCAAGAGTGTGAAGATCTAGATGCAAGATAGTAATTTTAAGTGTTTCTAGGATTGAGGCAAAAAATTCTTCTGAATTAACTATTGCTAATTTGGGGTTGATTAAAATCTCTGTGTACATCTTTAACATGTCTAAGTTATTAAAAATCATGTTTCTCCTTTCTTTATTTCACCTGCTTGTGTTGTCAGGTACATCAATCCCTCCTGGAAATGTATGCTTCAAGAGAAAAATATTCAGCTTCCTCCTAACCTGGTGCTCAGGATGGAGACTCTTCCATTGTCACTTTGGTAGGATTTACTATTGATTGCCAAAGCTACTGTGCAACCTGAGGAACTTTCCTCACCTTCTAGAACAGCATTCTGAATTTTCACTACTTCAGACAAAGCACTGCCAGAAATGAAGAGCTAATTCCCTGTGTACTGTGCCTGTGTGCTGTGGGTGCTGATGGAGATGAGCAGAGATGTTTAATGCAATGTTACTTGTGAGACATTAGATTACAGTGGATAATGAAAAGGAAATAAATGCAAACTGAATTTTTAGCATACCCTTAACTATTCAAGGCATTGGACTGGATTCCTCTTTCTAGTTTTTAGAAACAGCAGAAAAACATCCTGAAAACATGCGAAGTGCCTGTGGTACTCTTTAACATCTCTTAATTGTATTTAGTCCATGGTCAAAATCTCAACCCATTTCTTTAAGATCTCTTTCATGTCACAAGAGCTTTGCAGAGGTTTTGGACAGTGTTCCCAAACACAGACCAAGATAGTTGCTTTTGCTTTTACCTTCAGGGCCACAAAATGAGAAGCTTCTGGCACTCTGATGTTCTGTCACTTTTTAATGCAAACTCTGAAAGTTCACTGACACAAGGCTGCACAATCTGAGGAAGATAAATCACAGTTACTTCAAGCCAGTTGACAGCAGTTTAAGCAGCTGCAATCATCAACCACCAAGGGAGTTTCTTCTTTTATCTTACTAAATGCAAAAGTATACCAGGAACTGCTAATATCACTGGACTATCAGGAGTCCTGCTTTTACATAAATATCAGCAAGCGGTAAGTAAATTCTGTTGACGAAATGTAATAAAACAAAGACGGTTTCAAATATGACCATTCCCTGATGCATTCTGTAGCCCCCTCTTACTCACTTATTGCATGCTGCTGAGATTATAAGGTTTGCTTTTATCTGTCAGAAATCAATATTTCAAACATCGGATAAAAGAGGAAATTGAACTGGGAATAGGCTGAAGTGCTGTAAAAACTACAAAGCACAATTATCAAAAAGCACTTAAAGTACTTAATAGGACACACATATAAAAATGCTCAAATTAATGTCAGGGAACTATAATGAGAACTTTTTCTATGCTTTTTGATCCAAATGCAATGCAATTCGAGTGCAGCCTGGTCAGTCAATACAGTTTTCAATTTATATGAAACCCTAAGGATTTCTAGCAATCCATTTGCTAGAACTGAACCATTACATATGATTGGTTAATATTTCAATTTATTGAAAATACATTATTTTGTGTAAAGTGTTTAAGTTGTTGAAGTTTAATCATTATAAACAGTTATGATAAAAATAGATCTTTGGGTAAACAAAGACCTTACAGTCAAGCTTTTAATAAATACTAGTATAACTAGAAAATTGAATTTTAAGAGAAATAGACATAAGGAAAAACTGCAGATATGGAGTCGCAAGATGAGAGGAAATTGTTGTATAGAACAGATCTTTATCAGCAGACATTAAGCTGAGAAGGGACTTTGTAAAATGTTTGAAACCATGGTTATTTTATGCAAAAAACCCTCCTATTAACTTCAGTACTTTCCCCTTATATTTATAATTCATTTATCATCTTTAATACTTCTGAGTTGGAGGTCTTTGCAAAACTATGCCAGATCAGAAATCACTGCAAATGGAAGTGCACATCTGTATGAACACACCAGCATCCATGGAAAACAGATTGAGTGACTTCAGAAAATTTGATATGAAATACAAAGAGCTGCAACGCACAGAGGAGTTACAGCCATGATTTGAGCAAAGAAGATGCACATTAATTAAATGGCTGGATCCAGCTGTAATACTCTTTTCTAACCTACACCCCACAGGAAACAACAAGGGACTCTTGGAACTCTTTCTTTGTGGGAAGTTATTAACACTTACACTTCATGTTTTCACTTTAACCATGACATTTCCTTCATATGAGGGAAACTTTACTACATCACAATTAAAATGTGTCTCTGACTGGAACTACACCAAACTCTCTGAACTATGGATCAGACTGTGGTTTCCATCAACAAACAAATTATTCCATAAGCCAAACACCTTCCCACCACCTTTCCTCATCACAGTTTTGAGCCTAATACAGTACAATCTCTTAGTTAATATCCCTACTTTTTAAGTCTAATCTGAATCTTTGCTGCTATAATTGTAGTCTTACTTCTTGGGCAATTTTATGTGATGAAGAAGAGGTTATAGTATTCCCTTTTGCAAGAAATTAGCCTATGTAGGCACAGTCATCACACAGGACCTTTCCAGCACACAGGTTCCGTGAGCAGAGCAGTCAGGCTGTGATCTAGACAATTAATGACTTATGCAATCCACCAAGTTAAACTGCACCACACACAGCCAAATTCTCTCTTCTACTGATTCTGGTCTTGTGTATGTTAAGCAAAATGTAACATGATTTAATTAGGGGACTGGCAAATATATCCCCTAAAAACGGTTTTCACATTTGAAAACAACTTAGACAAAGTTAAAAATAAATAGATTGCTTCAGCTGCATACTCTATTCATTTGAATGGTGTTTTGGATTTTCAGATCTCCTGAACCAACAGACTGGTTTTCTGAATCAACAGAATCATCACAGAGCATACAACCTTTTCCAAACAGTACATTTTTCCAAATAAAAAAATAATACAAATTGTTTTGTTTTCTCTGAGGAAAAAACATGCTATGATCTGGTAAGGCAATTGTAGTTATGGCAGTCATAATTGCATAATGCACTTCACAGAAGCTTCTTCTATTGCACCTTATTGTATTTTTTCCTTCAATTATTAAATTCAGAAGCTTAACCGAAAAATAAAATGCACTTGTCTTTACATACACTTGAATTGTTACAGCCATTTAAAACTAATCAATGTTTTCTTTAGTACCATAATAGCTTATTTGCAAAGCACCTCTTTAAGAGATATTTACACGGTGTTCTGGAAGTAAATGTTTCACATTCTAACAAAAACTCTCAATAAAGACAAAAAGGGCTTCATTCTCATCTCAAAATTCAGTGCAACTAAAGTGACTTAAAGAGCTTAAAAAACTTGTGTACAAAGGGAATTGCTATACATATTCATTAATAAATAATACAAGGAGGAACTATGTATTGTACACAACCCCCATATCCCTAGAGAAGTCCAGGAAATTAATTTTCAAAGGCACAGCATATAAATATATGTTTTCATTAATGTTAGCAGGAAAACAAACAGTTAAAATCTTATTATTAACCTGTGTTTAAATACACATTCCTTAGAAATAATATACCACTCCTGATCTGGACCCTCTACTGCATAAAACTCAGAGGACACCAAGGCCTTATTGAGTGGAAATTCCAAGCTACTCCAGAAAAGTCAGAGCATGCACCCAGAGTGCAGTTTGACCCAAGCAGGAATGTTCACACCACCTTCCTCTAGGAATACAGGGGAGATTTTTAAATTAGTCTCCATAGACTTCTCCAGAAAGAAGTCAGAGAAACTGAGCTAAGTAATATGAGTTCCCCTAATGTCTCAAGATCTGCAGTCATTTAACAAAGAGAAGTTTGAATGAAGGCCATTTTGCACAAGACTCACAAGCAAGCTTTTTTCATTTCCAAATGTAAACATCTTCTGCTTTAATAAGCAGATCAACCCCAGCTAAAGATATGCTTGTATTTAAAGACATCAAACCCAATGATTCCAGTAGAGTAGCAAGACTATCACTACAGTGAAGGTTATAAAACCAAAGGTAATAAGGGGCCAAGCTTTGGCAAATGGAAGAATCAGAATTATAATTGAAAGCACTGGAAAAAGGGGCTGCCACAAAGTAATGCAATGACCTATGCCAAAGCAGCCAGGTTATACATAATATTATTTCCTACACCAATTTGACATTGCATTTTCAGCACATTTGTGTCTGTGAATTTGGAACCTATTACTTTTATCATCTGTAATGCACAGCCAATATTTTGCATTTGTAATTTTGAAAATTTAATGGGGGTGGAAGAATCATTTTGTAGGTTATCTGTTTATTGTATCTAACTGCTAACAATACGTGGTATCTATGATACATTGCAAGTACTCTTACATTGCAGAAATCAGTTCATTCCCTGATTTCCTTTTATTAGCCAAAATTATCTTTCCAACTGGTCTTTAATTAAATATTTTGTTAAGGATCATTAAGGAATTACATAAACTCCTCAGAGTTCTCACTGCTAATCATGAGCATTTCATTCAGCCATGCTATACATCTCCAATTTGCCTTCCAGTTTTACTACAAAGCCTTTTTAGAACAGGTATTGAAAAAAAAACCACAAAAAAACCCCAAAAATCCAAATCATCCAATAAAACCTCCTTAATTTCCAAAAGAGTTTTTCACAATTAAATTAATATAAAATATAAACTAATCAAGAATTTACTTAGAAGGTTAAAATAGTGTGATTGAAAAATGAATACTAAGATTTTTCCATTTCTCTTCACTTGAGTTAAGATAAAGGCAGCTCAAATTATAGATTATTCTTTCTCTTTAAAAAAGCTAGAAGGTAGTGAGGCTGTTTTGGGTAGATGCACAGTAGTAATGGATTATGGAGATTTTTTTTCTCCTGGGTCACTGTTATGAATCTGGTCCAAGACAGCAATGACGAAATGTCAGTGCCATTTTATGGCTTTTAGCATGAAATCCTGACCCTGTGAGGTCAATGGCAAAACATCAGCAGTGCCAGGATTTTCACCTTTTGAATCTCTAAGATGCAAAAAGAATTAAAGTCTGACTCAGCATCCATCGACTTTAATGGGAGTTATACGAAGTTCAAGGTGCAGATTTTTAAAAGTCCTTAGGTGCTGCTTTGCTCATGCTTTAATAAGAGCTGGATCCTTCAGATGACTCAAACACTTAAAACTCCAGCATTAAAACTATAAACTTTTATCTTTAAAGTTAAATTTTCTGATGACTCTCATCCCCTTGCTCCACTGTCTGGATTACTTTGCTCCATCAGGCTGAGCACTGAGTAAGGGCTGCTTTCACCACACATATTCCCTTCTCCTGCTTCTTCCTCTGAAAGCAGAACCCTTGTCCCAGATGACACAAGGCCCAAAACCTCTCAGATCACTATGTCTGTGGCCCTCAAGAAATCTGGCATAGACTCTCTGTCTGGTCAACTTACAGTCAGTTCCAATAATGCCCACTCCTACAAAATGGGAGATCTCTGGAGTAGAGCATTAGTAAAGCTTTGAGTCAAAATGACTAAATTAACAAAGCAGCAGAAGTCATCAAACATGCTTTTTGGGGTGATTAATTCAAAGGAAGCCCTTATGAATTTCCTGATAACAGGAGAGGTGGGTTGTTATTTTATTTGCTTTGATAATGGGTATTTTATAGACAGGACATTACCAGGCATTTTAAACCTGTGGTCACAGGAACCTAACCCTTAAGTCTTTCCACTTTGCAGGTTTGAGGATGTTTGATCCTGAAAAGAAAATAAAAATAAAATCCAACTGGGCTGTCAAATTTTAAATGTTTATTCAAAATGAAAACAAATTTCCAAAATGAAATTATTTGATCCTGCCCTCCAAAAATGCTAAGGTACACAAATATAAAAATCATGTCTTGCTGTAACATATGCTTTCCAGACATATTTCACTTGCAGTTCAGGCATGTGCTCCTAAAAGTATTTAGCTATGCTGAAAACCACCCAGGAATTAAACTGGATGAAAGCATGCTGAGGAAGTTCTTGGAGGTTTAATTACCTTTTCTTTTTTTTATCTTTAGTGGGAGTTCTGAATTCTGGAGGAGTAAAACTCTAGTCTCTACTGTATTGAAATGATATTTTTTTAGCACTCCAATCATTGTCTCTACTTGACTAGGACATTTCTGTGCTAAAGCAGGCGCATTTACTTTTCAAGTATTATTTTACTAATCAATTGAAAAATTACCTCCATGAATGACAGAAGTGCAGACCTTTGGAGTATTTCATTAAAAGGAGCAAACATTAATTACAAATCCAGCCCAACCTTTGCAGACATAAATTATGGGACGGATCTATTTTCTCCATGCTTAATTGCAAGCAGTGACTAGCTCTTTAAATTATTATCTCCAAGGCATGAATGAAATTAGAATGGATTTGGTGATATTCTCAAGGCTTATTTGTATCTAAATAACTTGGCCATATACTGTCTGGAGATATAAGGAAAATTAGGCGAAGCACCTTTGAACCTTTCAACAGTGCTAACTTACCATGAAAAAAATTAGGAATTGCAAAATAGAATTAGACCCCTAAAGCCTTTGCAGACCAGAAGGTCTAAATTCAGGCTTAACAACAGGATAGTTGATAATGTCCAAGTATTTTTTTTCTGACCTAAATTCTAAAAATGTTAGATATTTGTAATATTCTGAAGCATTCATGTTTCAGGCAAAGTATTCCAGGCAATGCCATTACTGAAAGGTAAGATTTACATTTCAAGAAAAAGAAGTACTTTTCTAGTGAAGTAAAACCCCCTTCATACAGAATTAAGAAGGTTGAAATTTTTGATTTTGTAGTAGGCACAAAGCTGACATATTTATGATTATATCAAAATCTGGCAGGAAATTAGGTGAATTGATTGGTCCATGGAAACATGCAAGGAACAGAAGATGCAGTTTGCTATGATGAAGAGTAAGAAATAGAGAATGCAAGGATTTTTTTTTAATACAATAATGGATACAGATATGTTTTGGTTTTTTGAATGTATATAATGATTTAGATATTGCATTGGAAACAGGAATAGCTTTATTTTTTATATGCTACTGTGGGTGTGAACAAATGAGTCTCACAAGACTCTGTGGGTACTGCCTGACCCTTGTTTTTACTACCCTTCTACCACAAAAGTTAATAATTTGGCACTGCATACTTTAAAAAAAATAGATAATGACTTGCTTGGAGTTCAATTTACTTGTTTCATGATACAATAAATACCAAACTGAATTCTCACAGTGTTGATCATTAACCTGGGAGAAGGCATTTGCTTAAAATGCATTCCTTCAGCTTTGACATTTTATGAACACACTCATAGATATTTCAACAGCAATTTCAAGTATGCTGAAGAAGTAAATAAGTTCAAGTTTCCCCAAAAGCCAAACTCTTTCCACCTTTTAGCTTTTGGATATAAGGTTACCCTCCATCTCTGCTGCAGGAACAGCCTCTGACAGCAGAATAACAGAAGCTGTGCAGAGCTGGATTGTTTGAGGTACAGAGGAAGCCCAGTTCAGATTCAAGGGCTTAACTGTGGAAGACACCATGCAAAGAGCAGGGAAGGGTACCTAAGTAACTCTGATGGTACTGATCTTTTTTGAAATTTTCTCCTTTGACAGATTTCTCAGGCCCATAGAAAAAATGTTTCTGGTACTGAGTTGAAGACTCTGTAACAAAATTAGATGATTTTTTGAAAAATATGTATATATCCTGCTGAAAAAGTTGAAATTGGTTTCAAAAATTTGTAAATACCTGGTCCAGCAGAGAAAAAACTTCATGGGCATCATCATTTTGAGTGTCTTTCTTAGAAGAGGGGTCAGTGAGAAAACCTATTTCCTAGAATTTTGGAAATATTTATGTTTCCTTTCTTCTCCATAGCATTTCATCTTAGTTTAAAAGTGAGGAGTTAAAGATTGATCTGGAGCTTGGGAAAAGCATTCAAGCAGAGGACCATGGGGGACAGAGTGAACCCTTTACCCATATTTCTTGAGAAAGGCACTGCTTAGCACTATATCCCTGGGAAAGATAAAATCATAGGTAACCTATTTGCTCTGGAATCTAAACCAGAGCACCACATTTAAACCACCTGCACCTACAAATGAGGTAAATATATTATGAGCATCTCCCCACTTACATAGACCTTAATGGAATGCATTATTTTTCATAGATCTGGGCAAATTCCTCAGTTTTGATAGTATATCAGTTCTTTCATTGATTATGTCCTTTATGTTTTTTTAGAAAGAAAAACACCACTACCAATTACTTGTTTTAACACCTTGCAGCTTATATACAGCTTCTCATATAAGGAAGAAACATCTTAAGCACAATGTGAAAGTAGCACCAATACAATTTAAAAAATGTAGATATGTTGGAGCAGAGAAGGCAGGAAATTAGTTAAATGGGAGTTTTAAAGATTAAGGTACTTTCTTTGTCCAGGCTTATGGAAAACAAACAGAGCTGGTAGAGCCCATGCTTTTAACCAACAGAAACTTTCTCCTCTGGATACAGAATTGCAGACAGAACTTTCCTTCAAGATGCAAAAACTGTGAATGGAAATATTGAGGAATCATGATTTTTATCTAAAAATGAACCACTGCTGTATTAATTCCTGTTTTACAGAATAAATGCAGGCAAGTGCTTAGTCAGGCACTGCTATGTGCCGAAGCAGCTTGCATTGATTGCAGCTGAGCAGGAGCAGGAGCAGAGGCTGCTGTGAGTCCCACCCAGGTCCCTGTGTCCCTGTGTCCCTGTGTCCCTGATTGCCACAAGGTCCCAGAGCAGCTCCTCTCACCCAGTCACAGCCCCTGCCCCCAGGGCTGCAGCCTTCACAGGGGCTGCCCCTCACTGAAGGCTGCAGCCACAGGCTGTGACAGTGGGGACAAGCACAGGGCACTGAGCAGCTCCAGTGCAGCTCCTCCATCAGGAGCACAGCGTGAGCCCAGGTGCCTGGAGGAGCCAGAACAGGCCCAGAGAGGGGAGAGCCCAGGCTTTAACTGAGCTCACAGGGGCAGGGGCCCAGGGCACATCAATGCCCTTATAGCCTGGCTCCAGTGACTCCAACAAGTTCATGTGCCTGGACATGGAGCACTGTGCCCTGTGATCCCAACAGGACTGAAGTGAGGCATGATCTGCTCAGTATCTCCTTTTTTTGTGTGCCGAAGGATAAACTGGTAGGGAGCACCAAGCCCCTGGTGTGAGCTGTGCTGTGTGGGCTGGAAGCTGTACTGGGATGCCAGCACATGGCTCCCAGGAATGCTGGGCACCCCCATTACTCCTGCTCTGATGCATTAAGTTTTAGCTTTCATATATTTCAGATTCTGTGCTGCCTAGGTGAGTAGTTTTGAGTTTCATAATAAGTGTTAGTGAGCTCTCTTCACGGAGTAGGTAGATAAAACAATTCCTTTTCTAGCTTGATACCAAGGACAATCATTACAAGTTTAAGCATAAACAGTGGACTGAAGAGAAAAAATAAGAAGGATGGGACTTCATAATCTGAACCATTGATTGGACAATTAATCCCAATATGCAGATGGACCAACTCCTATAAAAATGAGACCTCAGGACCAGTTTTCCATTTTATCACCACTTTTTGGTCCATCTTATAGCGCTGGCCAGGCTCTTGTACTGCACAAGGTGTGTCCTTCAAGGCCTTTCAATAAATTCCTACTTTATTCTTAGCTCTGTCTAGTCTCTGTTCTAGATCAGGCTTCTCCAGGCACCAGCTCCACACAGACAGACCTACAGACACACAGAGCTCATGGGGCTGGCCATGGCTCCCACTCTGGGGCCACAACACCAAGTGCTCTGCATCGTTCTCACTCTGGTTTTTCTCCTCTCTTTCTCCTTCTCTGTCCAGCAGACTTCAAAATAACATCAAAGAGTATCATCAATTGTAGCTCCAGCCAAATGAATGGATATGGAACAGACATGTAGTGATTCAGAAGTGACCTGGCTCCTTGCTGTGCCACCACTTCGCCTTGCCTTATTACAACCTGGTTTATTTTGGTGATTTTTTGTTGAAATCTGACTTAGGGTAGCAAATTATTTTTATTATGTTTATTTGAGCTACACCTACTATTTAAATAATCACCTGAAAACTGTAAACAACCTTGTTGCACATTGTATAATCACTGTGGATTGAACTCCTGAAGGATAAAGACACAGAATGGCTTAAATAATAGTTCTTGTTCTGTCCTTCTCTGACAGATGAATATGAAGAATAACTTATTTTGGCCAAAACAACTAATTCCAGGTGAATTTATGTCCTTAATGGGAGATCTGCCATTACAAACAAGAAGGGTTCAGTACATTCTAGGCAAAAGTGGAATATCTTAAATTAAAAGTTGCAGGAGGATTCAGTGTTCCTTCTAACCCTCTATTAAATCTTTGTAACAATGTGATAAGCTAGGATTCGTTGTCTTCTATTTTATTAAAAAGAGGGCAACCTCTAGGATAAAATAATATTGAGAAATGAAATTTACCTTGGATCAGTTTCAGGTAAACATAAAAACCTCAATTTCTCCGAACCCATGTGAAAAACATAATGTAGTTAATATTAAATACAAAGATTATGCAACCTATTTCTTTTACAGTTTGTGCTCCTGTGTCCTTGATTTCATCCCTGTTTTGCTTATGATTAATGAATGACTCACCCTCAGTACCCTCTCATTTATTTCATACCTCATTATGAATTTGAAATGGCCAATTTGTTATTTGAAAACAGCAAAATAAGCATGGAAGTTAAACAGTGTTCAAAAATGCAAATGACATTTTTATAAATAAATTGCTATTCTATTACATTTTAATGGTTTATCTTTTTAACTGCTTTTGATATAATTTTGAAGAGTGTACTCAACTTATTCCCATAGAATACCAGGTGGAGTTTCTCCATGTGATTTATTTGAGCATCAGGAGTGTCAGTGCACTCTATACAGTCACTCACACACAAATCCTACAATGACACCTGGTGTATTTTACAAGTTTTTTCTTTTTGGCGTGTCAAGATCCTATGCTGTAATTCCCCCATGGCTTCTCCTTTGTTTTGTTTGGAATTATTTTACCAGGATATAATAGTTTATAATGTTTTGAGATTATACTGTCTGTGTTCACAAAATAAAGGCTAGAAAATAAACTTTTGTGTATATTAAGTAAGTTCACAATTGTTAAAGTGAAACCCACTAACTAATTTATACTGAAAACAAAGTTCCATACCAATAGTTCACAGTATTACTTTTTTGTTGTTATATCCTTTTTCAGTTTTGATTATTACTTTTGTCAACAGAATTTCATAGTTTCAAATCCTTTCTTGAACAGAAAAAAAAAATTGCCTTGGGTGACATCAATGCTAAATACCATTCTGGGAAGCACTCAGAGGCATTAACCAAAAACTCCATCTTTTCTCTGCTTACTGGAGTAAATTGTGACACTGCACATACTTCAGTGTGGGATAATCCAGTCCCTCCAGAAGCCTGTGCAGTTTTCTCTTTCCTTTGGCAATCTTGACCATACCAATGAGAGGAGCTTAAAGCTCTGCAGCCAAGACTTCACTGTTTAAAGGCATTGCCTGTAAGGCCCCGTGGCAGCTGTGCCCAGCTCCTCCTGCAGAAGATAATCTGTCTCTATTCCTTACCTTTTTCAGCTTCTGGCTCATGATATGCAAGCAGCAACACCTGCACCTCCTAATTTTGTTCTTTTTTATTTTCAGCTGAATTATGGCTGTGAGGTTTATTCAGGTAGATAAACCAGCCTCACGCTGAGGCTTCATTCAGCAGACAGTAGAGTCCAGAATCCATGGATGTTATAAACAGACAGGCAGAAATCAGGCTCAACCAATTGCATATGCTTCACTCTGTACAACATGCTTGGCTATTTGTGGTGCCAAGTTCAGTGGCTTAAATATTGTGTCATCATAAAAATAATATAACTGAGCATGGTTATTAACTGCAGGTTGGCCTTCAGCTTTGGCTTTGCCTAATACTGTAGATTTATATTTTCCCACCAGCTCATTCAGAATTCTTTGCAGATTGGTTTATTCGAGTATAACTAAACATTGTCCTTGGTGTTCATATATCTTTGGAACAATTCCAGATCTATGATCCCTTCCTTGAATTTCTTCAACACTACTAGCCTTTATTCTTCCTTCAGTTTCACTGAAAACTACAAAGATTATTGTTTTAAATCAATACCACCTCTGATGCACTTTAAGATTACTGAATAGGTTGTCCTTCAAGTTAACAAACTCAAATACCCCTCCCAATACCCTCTTATTCCTGTCAAGCTCCTGTCAAACTAATAAACTGTATTAGTTTTCAGTATATAAAGTTGAGATAATATCTTTACAAATGGCAAGTGTAAGAGGTAATAATAAAAGGTAAATTTGACATGAGTTATGAAGTATGTGCAAAAAAAAAAAAGAAGGTGAAGCTGTCCCCCTTAAAACTTCATGAAGCCATAATAAAAATGGAGCTTGTGATAGATATTGTAGAAACCAGAAAAAAACCAAACTACACAAAGGAGGTAGAATTTATTACTACATTGTTTGAGTATTATCCTCAGTACAGAATGATCAAAACCAAAGCACAATGTAGAGGAACTGAAGGTAGATACTGAGGGGTTTACCTCTAAGGATGTAATCACTAGTAAATGGCTTTCTGCTTAAGCAATGAGAGCATTTGGTCTCCCTGTCTAACTGGAATGAAATTCTACTTCTCAAGGCAGATGCTTAGAGATAACTAAAACAAGTCTGAAATTTAACAAGTGTTACTTCTGTTACTATAAGTGTTCTATTTTAAAACAAAATTTATACTTTTTTATTCTAAAAATACCAAGATATTATCTCCAGGAGCTATTCAGTCTTGATTCTGAATCAAAAAGATCCATCAGACTGTTATGCACACCTTTCATTTACATTGCTGACCACTCTTTATTGACATTTACCAGGCACCCAGGGCAGCCCAAGCAGAACGTGCATCCTACAGGCTCAGAGAACAGAGCTGTGAAAATATCACTGTCATAAGCATCAAAACTGCAAACTACATCAAGTGATAGAAGATCAGAGTCTGCCTTAAAGCTCTGTGAGGCAAATTCATCAGCAGTGTGACTTCACGTCCATGCTCAAAATCCAAATGTGTAAATGACACCTTTGGCACTCAGCTAACAAACACCTGCAGAACTGTGGGAGTTTAACCCACTGTTCAGATGATTGCATTCACTTCTGCTGCTTTTTGAAGCCTGACTTACAACAGGTGAGGATGCAGAGTAAAAAAAGCGTTGGGGAGAGCAAAGCACTTGCTTATTTAGCACATTTTATGGATGGGTCAGGGATATAGGACACGGATGGTGAGAGAGGTGATGAGGTAACTGGCAGCAAAGAACTCTGGGCTGGAGCAAATGTGAAGGTAAAACAGAATCGAAATAGTGAACCATCTGCTTTCTAATGAAAACAGCTCCTCTTGTCAGCAACATCCAGAAAAAATGATTTCTTAGTTGGAGTGTATAACCAAGGAAGTAGCTTTTTTGCTATATGAGGTAATACACTCAAATGATGTATGACTTAGAAAATAGTGTGGGTTAATGATCTTCAGCTGGATCAGGGAGTAAAACAAAGTAATTTCATAATACAGAACATGATGGATTAAATCATGTTAATACTGGGTATATACATTAAAGAAAATGATCTTTCTGGCATACTAAATGGCAAAATAAAAAGCACTTTTAGTAAGCTATATGATTAATTAGTCTGCCCTTTTATTTATGTACCATGATAAAGTAAAATGTACTTCTTCTGGTTACCTCCCAGGCAATTATTCTAAAAGTTATATTTGAATACACCAGCTTCATTGTATTGCATCAGTCCATCAGGAACTGCAAGTAGGTCCCTGTCTTTGTTTTAAGTCAGGGGTTTTCTTTTTTTTCTCTCTCTCCTGCCCTCCTTTACTAGAGATTATTGGGTTTTTGTGTGTTTTTTAACTCACACAAATATGAGATTGAACATGACATGATCATATATTGCAATAATATAAACGTTGAGTTGTCTTAGCACTATTACTTACAGGGAATGCAAAAAATTCCAGTGAGTGAAAAGCTATAGCTCATGTGTAATTCAGGCAAATATTTAAATATGGGAATGCAAATGCTTCAGAGTTCATTCAGATTCTGAGCTGTTTCATTTCCTGCCTTCACAATTTAACTGTGGATCTTGCAAATTTCTACCACAGGTTCAATCACATCAAGAATCTTTTAGAAATAAGATGGGAATGTATTTTTAAAAGATATTTCAAATTAAACTAAAATCTCAGATTTCAGAAATAATGCTACCTGCAGAGGGAGGAATATTATTTTTGAGAACTATTTGTCTTCCAGTCTTATTATACATACTTGTTAGAAATTATGCCACTGATGAAAGACACAGAAGCTTCCTCTAGTACCAAATTTATGTGAAAGAGGAAAAAGGTATTATTAGAACTGAATTTACTTCTTTCTTAAAATCTTATGAACATGTAGAAACTGATAAAATGCAGAAATTAAAGTCCATTTCAATTATATTTTTAAAAAGAATATTTAGTAAGCTGGGATAGGTCTTGTATTCTATTAGAGATTCGCATAGTCCTTCAGACTGGATTGCCTTAGACAGATGTACTTAACACAGAAAATGTGAAAGGCCAGAAAGGCCAGTCTTGGACATTTTCTAATGTTAAATTCAGAATTCAGATGGGGAGTGTTTCTAACAAAGAGAAATGTATTTTTGTAAGGGGCCCAGCACTTACATGGATTATTCTGTTATACTGTTCCTCAGACCTGCACAGAGAAGAAAATCCTGATTCTAAAACCCTATGCTAAAGGAAATGTCTTTTAAAAAAAAGCTAAGAAAAACTATTTTTTTTTGTATTTGCTAGTGCCAGACATTTGCCTACTACAGCAAGAATTTAGAATTTCTGCATGAAACCCTTGCAAAGTTCTAATTCTGGATTATCTCACACAGAGTCCACCTACTGATACTGAGTCAGTATTTGCTGACTGATCTTTTGTCTGAAACACCACTAATGCTTTTTCTGGCTCGGGGGGTTTTGCTTCTCTGCTGCAACATGAAATCTGTCTTTACTGGGAATTAATTAAGTTATGATGGATATAAATCCAAATATTTCCAATATCTGGAAATATTCTGCCTGTGCATTTTGCATTTATCTGCTCTCAAAGGAGTGGCTCTACCATCAAGCTCTACAAAGTCACAGTTTTGGTGTGAGTGCAGTGAGAGGGTTCTTTCCTTCTGTCCTGTGTAACAATCCCATCACCATTCAAGGTGTCCTGGGCAGTTTTCAGGTCTCTCAGGTTTCTGTTTCATGTAGAAAAAGGCACATGAATTTTCCTCTTGTCAAAAGTATCTTAATTTCATCCTTTTCTATGATCAACACTCCCAAGAATTATTCTGGTTTCCAAGTGCTCCTTATTCTAAAGAGGATCATAAAGGCATTAATCAGGAAGATTTTACCATGTTGCTCAGTAGTATAAAATCTGTATTACTTTTTTAAAGGAGCAGATTTATGATAAGTTTTTGCTTTATTTCACCAATTCATACGAATATAGCCTATATATAACAGTTAACAGTTGTTTATATATTTGTAAGCAGATTTTCAGTCTAGTACCTCATAGATACTGCCTAGAAATTACAGCAGATACTGAAGTTCACAAATAGGAAAAACGTGGACACCTATTCACAACTAGTAAATAAGCTTTAAAACAGGTTTTTTAAGACATGAGAATTAGTTCCTAGTGAGACTGTGAGAATATAGAAAATGGGTGACATGTATCACAGAGAAAGTGAATTAGCACAGCTTCTTCAAAGTGTTGGTCTGAAACATCATTAAATTTTTGCTACATTTTAACATTTGTAGAATATAACACCACCTAGAAGTGTGACTTTAAAATTAGACTTTGCAAGTGTCTGCGGTGGGGGTGAGGGATGTTAGCAAGCAGCAGGCTTTAAACATAAAATAACCTTAATTTATTGCTGCAACAAAATTAGGTAGATTAGTTATTGTTTGTACTGATTTGTTACACGAGAGTAACCAAAAACCAAAACCCCCAAAACCAAAACCCTAGAAAACCAAGAGAAGTGTTAGTGCTCTTGTATTCCAATACTGTTGGCAAGATTCAACTAGAAACACCAGATATGTATAAAGAGTAATTTTGTCTCATTAAATGATAACACCAGTGGTTCCTCTTCATCTCCTTAATTCATTTCTTGTAGTTTTTCTTGTCACATCCACTTGTTTTATGGCTTACTAACCTGCAAGTTATGGTCATAATTTATGGTCAAAATTGAGTGGTAGCAAATCACAGAATATTTTCATTGATTACCCTAAATTGTCTAATCTCCTGTATGTTTTTAGGACTTGATTGGGTGGTATTTACTGATTGCCTTCATCTAATTTAAAAATCAATCAATAGCAACAATGAGAGGTGGTGGATAAATCGAGTCTAATGCAGCATAACTGCAGCAAATATCCATCAAAGGCTCATTCTCAATCAAATTTGTGGGAAGTTTTAATACATAAACCAAAATGTCTAAAAGCCTTACTTCTAGAGCACATCATTTTTAAATTGTGCTCTGCAATGTGACATCTTATTGCTCTTATGCTGTCTATTTAGGGTAGTTTTCCCCTGCTAAAATGAACATATTTCACTACAATAAAACTGTAGCAAACAAGAAAAAAGAATGTCATCAGCTTTGGTTTAAAGGCACTTTGTTCCATCTTCCTCAATATCATCTGTATATAATAATGGGAATTAACATAACATCAGCTTTTCATATAAACTGTGTGCATTTTCCCTGAGATAAATATTCTAATAAGTGTCATGATAGGAGATGTATTTTCTACATTAAGAAATCAATTCACTAAAGTTGTTCCATACATTGTTCTTTTTAAAAAGCATCTTTTGTTCCTGAAGTTTTGGATAGCAATTTTGAAGGGAGCTATCTGGAAGGCAATATTCTAATTTTTTGACATTATGAGGATAAGGAACCCCACACAGCAAATGAGGACAGAAAGTAAATGCAAACCTTCCTTTTCAAAGTGATGGCAGTACAAACATAAAATGCTTTTATATAATTTGTCATAAGCAAACATGATATAAAAAGACATAATTTTTTAACTAAGCATGGATCTTCAGTTTACATTAACTCAAGGTAAGTTTTTTGTAGGTGTACCGATGTGAGCAGTTACCTAAACTGAGGTCAGAATGATGCTGTCATTAACAGCTGGATGAGGAGCTTGTTCTACAGCCTTGAAAAATAAGTCAAAAATGGCCTCTATTCTTGAAAGATTCTTAATCCATAGTCAGAAACAGGTATTCAGTGTCAAAACTTGCTCAGTAAATTCCATGTAGATTGCTGAGGATATCCAGTTTTATTTCTTGACAACATGGGACATGTGAAGCTATAGAATTTTTAGGCAATAGGAGGTTCTGTCCTGTGACTCCATGTGTAATAAATAACTAATGAAGGATAGAAACTTGCATATTTTCTCATACTTCGCAGATATTTGATTTTTATTTGAGTCAAGAGGTGCTTATTAATAGGTCAACATGTGGAAAAAACATCCAAAAGCTTTAAATGGTTCCGAATTCACTGAGAAAAAAACTCCTTTTTGGCATCTAAAGAAAATAGAAGTTATATGGCTACAATCCAGCGCTGCTACAAACAAAACCACAGATATGTAATGGATTGGGGAAACAGCACCACTCTGGAAAATAATGATGCTGTTCTAATCAATTGTAAAATTTTCTTTGTTGCTAAGGACTCCTGAAAAATCTCAGGCCCAAGCAAGAGATCACAGCACACATTACAAATATAAAAGACAACCACCAAAGAGAACCCTGCCAGCAGCCCACGGTTTATTAAAATTCTGACATTCTGAGATATCTTCTTGCCAAGGGCCCTCTTACAATGACATCTGTACACTTGTCATTACATTGTGGTTCGCATTACTTACATAAACACGCCACAGGGAAACCATGACTGATATAATTTTTGCAAGATTGAAAGGTAGCCATCGTGATCATTAAAACAAACCTGAGAGAGCCTTCCCGATGATGGAACAGATTCAGTTACTTCTTCCTTCTTTGTGGGTCATTAGTTAAAAAGGGGAAGGTGGGGGAGGAGGGAGGGCAGGCATCCACTGCAGGTGTTTTATCCTTTGTAAGGAGACTGCACTGAGACAAATGATTCTGGCTGGCATTTTGTACACACCGGAGATTGCTTATCGATCCAGATCAGAATATTCAGGCTGGCCCCAGGGAAAAGGCAGAGTATTTTCTGAGGGAGTTAATAACCTGGCAGCTGAGCTGTCTTGTCCAATTCACTGAACCTAGGGCTCTAATCAGGCCAGAGTTTTTATTTTGAGAAATCTTGCCATATGTGTCTGCTATCTGCCTTCCACTCTATTGGAACAGTGACAGTGATTGAAATGACAGCCTATAGATAGAGCCTAATCAAATTGTTTATTATCAGCCTAAATCAATATGTATAGATTGTAGAAACATCACTGTCATGCCATGAAAAAGTCATACTAATACTACATGCTGCAGGTGTAACTCTGAAATGTATTTTTCCATCCTAAATTCTGTCTGAATTTTACAGAGTTAAAGAAATTAGAATGGTGTATGAGACAGTGAAAAATATGCAGGTTTAAACATTTCAGTAATATTAAGGATTAATGTTAAAATGCCATGTTGTTCATTGCTAAAATGTGTTATCATGTTTCCAGTGAAGAACAGAGCTGTGGGAAAGGAAAAATAAAAATTGAAAATTTGTTGTGCCTTTTGTAAAGAAAGGGGAAAATCTCACAGAGATCTGTGTAAGCACATACTTCAGCATGAATCAAATTCCAGCACTCCTAAATGCGAGTTTTGAGGCATCCAAACTACAGAGATGAAAACATAGCAACATGAATTCCTTTGGTACCACACAAATATTACTCCCAAGAGCCTACCAAAGAGCTTGGACCATGAAATCTAATGATTTGATAAGAAGCTGATTTCATCTGAAGACTGCTGAATACCCTTTTTGCACAGAAAAGACATCAGCACATCATATGGAAAGAATAAAAAGTATTTAATGGTATGTCATAAACCAGATTCTACAGGCTTAATTATCGTCTCAAACAGAATTGTTCAAACACAAAACACGAGAAGAAGAAGGAATATTCCTGAGGGCGTGGCACTGGATGGAAATCACTCACATTTGGGAGAGGACCAGAAATCTGTTTGGCCAGTGAAGCTCAGTGAGTGTATGAATCTGGAATTCTCCTCCAGTGGAACTGACTGAAATGGATAATCCTGGGCGGGCTTGTGGCCCAGCAAGAGTCAGCTGTGTAGTTCACAACTTCTGAAGTTGCTCTACTGCCAGAATTTGTACTACCTAATGTGTCCTGGGGAATTATCTGTTGCCTTACTCCTCAAAAAAGAAATTTCAAAATTATTTTAAAGTACTCTGGCAATGCAAAGAGGTTACAGCCTTAGGGCAAATTATATGTTTTACACTGAAGAATGGTGCAAAATAACTTTCTGGTTAATTAATCTCTGCAATGCAAAGATTAATGCAAGCTCTTGTTTGAGTATCATTTACATTGTGTGATTATTGGGTTGAGTCAAACATATAACAACTTTCAGCATAATGGCATACATGTTAATAGAAATACTATTGCATTGTGGGTTGTACTAATTTAAAGAGGTCTTTTTTTCCTTGGATAAATGTACTTTTCTTACTGTGACCATATAAAGCTCTCCAAACCGCAATTATTTTTGGCTGAATTAAACTAGGAATTTTCCTATTACATTCAAAATTAGAATGTCTTGATTGCCATTTTAAAAAATAAAGGTACTTATTCAGTAGGAAATGTCAGCATATAAATCTAAGTTCATGCTTAAGTCCCTCCTGAGTCAGGGAAGAAGTTAAGAAGATGTATATCCTTGAGTTTTAAACTATTTCAGTGGGACTTTGTTTTGTCTTAAATTTTGAATGTATTTGAAACGCACTAATGGCTAAGCATAGAATTTGAATACAGGTGGTTCAGTTTGGGCCAGAGCTGGCACAAAACCAAAGTTTAACATTACTTTTAAAGTGTTTTGACTAAAATCCAACCAAGTACTTATGTCTACACACAGTGCTGATTGAACTATCTCAGTTTATAGTTACATTGGTGCGATTTCCTAGCATGGATACAGTTCTGCTGGTATTTGTCTTGGCATGATTTAGCAAGACACTTTTACAGAAGTGAAGGGCTCTGGAAGTCAAGAGGGCTGGGGCGAACCTGCAGGAGAGAACACCAAACCTCAGTAAGTTGAAAACACAAAGCTGAGGGGACATGAGAAGGGAGAAATTTGCCTGTTGAAAAGTCATCTTCAAAACCTTCTGCAAATTAATAGTAGCTCTTCCCAGCACACTTCTACCAGTGTGGCTGCTCACGTGTGGGTTCAGTTCACAGCAAGTGGCTCCTTCCAGAGCTGTGGGTGAAATGCCCAGGTTATTCCTTGTACACGGTGAGATCCATGGAGCTGGATATGCTCTCAGTGTCGGGTGGAAAGATGGAAACCTGCTTTATGGCACGCAGTGAATACCCTGCCACAGTCTTGTTCTGCTGCGAATATATTAGATTTTTATCATTTTTTTGCTTTTTGTTAAAACTAATTGCAGCCAAATTACTCAAGATAAAATAAAGCACTATTTTTTTTTGCTTTCCAAAGGATCTTCAAGGAAGAATTTGACCACAGTAGTAGTTGCACAGGTGAGCAACTACTCAGGAAGGAAGG
>VWYI01052551.1:0-14098 GCA_013399455.1 Anthoscopus minutus
AATTTGTAAGAGACCAACAACTACCATCTATTCCAAGTCCCTCTTCACTTCAAGGATGACCCAAAGTTAAAGCCATGTAAAAGACACTATCCAAAGGCCTCTGGGAAACCTCTCAAGGAAGCCTGTTTCAGTGTTTGGCCTCCCTCTTGGTAAAGAAATGCTTCCTCCTCCTGCCAAGACTGAACTGTCCCTCCCACAGCTCTGAGTCATTTCCATGTGGCCTCTCATAAATCCCAGAGAGAAGACATCAGCACTTCTCTCTCCACTTCCCCAGACAGTCAGTTTGTGAAGTTCCACACGGACAATTTTTCTATTAAAATGCTTTCTTTGAGCTGAGGTGGCAGGATGCTTCCAGTATCTAGTACATTTAGGAAAAAGGTGGAAAGAGAGAAGACCTTTTTTTTTCTGTAGTGATCTGAAGTGCATACTTTAGAACAGTCTGCATGATGCTTGTTTATGTGATCATTCTGTCTGAGGTGTATTGTGGATATATGAACTGTGAATGTGAAGCAGTAAGACACAACAGAAATCTCTCTTTTCTGTTAACCTCTCCAGTGTTAGTGTAGCTTTTCAGTGTTTTCAGAGTACAGAAAACTCTTGTTATATGGAAAACTAAAAAATAACACTCATTAAGAATTAAATTCTGAACTAGATGAGTTTTATTCTGTCTTGTGTTTGCGTCTCCAGGCACCATCATCTACTATAAAAATACAAATTGCTTACAACAGCTTTCACTGCATAAAGGCATCAGCATTCTCTGCTGCTGAAGAACTTGAGTATTAGCTTTGCAAGTAAATCATGCTTACTTAAATCAAAAAGCCAACTTATGGAATTTGTGCAATGCACAGTCTTTTCTGTTACAGAACTGTAAAATCTCTGTGTGCAATAAAACCAGAAATACTTGGAAACAAAGATATACAAATGAAGGCTGAGAAATGTGAATGTCATTGTAATAGGGTTGTGGTTCTTTTCTTCTAGGAATGGTGAGAAGTTATTTGGGATAAGGAGAGAATGGGGAGAAAACATTTGCAAAAAGAAAAACCTAGCTTGGACATGGAGGAAATTTGCTAATTGTTAGGTTGGATATGTTTTGGAAAGCAAGGCTTCCTTTTTTTCAAGTCACAGGCAGAGTTTTAACATCTCTGTTAAATTTTTGTCATTCGTAATCCAGTTAGAAAACATAAACTCCACGGGTTGCGAAGGACCTTTCCACCACACATTCCCAGTATGTGAACCACCATTTACTGATGAATGCCACTATTTACTGGTTTATTTGCTGATTTTTCTGGAGTGCAACTTTGTTTTGAGAATGTGAAAGATCAATCTCTCTTTTGAGTGCATTGATGAAGAACTTCAATTACATTGCAAGTCTGCTGTGGGCGTAATACATAACAGAGTACCAACACAATGTGTTTGTGAAACCTGGTGTTGTTGAACACATAGTCCTTTGCATTTGGCACAAGCTGGCACTTTTTCAGGGCATGTGGCTTCTTTCATAGCCCTGAATTACCACAGACAAACCACAGGATCATCTTACACTTCTTTATAACTAAATTGATTGATGCCTGTAAAAACAAAGAGGAGTACTATAAAATTGGTATAGTGTACTGAATTCTTTCTGTCGAGGTGTCAAGATCTGTCATGCACTGTCCTGAAGACCTTTCCAGACTAAATGAATTTCCATATTGTTCTGTAATCTCACGTAGTGCCCAATCTTTATGGTTTATAGTTATGCTACAGTTAATGAGATGCTATGCCAGTGTTTCTGTACTTTACATAGAGTAAAATACTAGATTATTCTGTATTACTTCTCTTAAAAAAAGACGAGTTGATAAAGCACATATTTCAGGCTCCTAGGCTTTGTTTGATGCCTGATTTTTGCAGATATCTTTTGAAATATCTTGCTATCTGTGGAAGCAGAGGGCGAACATGGAGGAGGTAGCAGTGCTGTGTAACAGATTAGCACCTGGTGTTTCTTGTAACACAAACTGAAAACTATAAATTTATGGTAAAAGGTTTTAAATTACTTCTGGTTTTTTGTTTAGATTTTTTTGTTTGTTTGTTTTCTTTTAATGTGTTAAGTTTAGTTGCTAAAATACTGTAATTTCTTCTTACCTTTATGTAACTTATGAAGCTACTAATATACCTAAGCAGTTGTAGAGGTGCATCCAGTAGATTACTATTCATTGTACATCAAGAATTGCACAGGAATGTTCTCAGAGCAAGAAGTGAGAAGACTGGAAACATTTTATTATGCTGTATGTACAGGGACAGATGCCATACTTGGTAGGTAGTGTTTAGGTTTTTTTTAAGGAAATACTGATAGGCTAGTCTTTGGTGGGGGGCAGGGGTAGGGGTGGGAGGGAAATAAAAAGGGCCTGGGTATAAGTCATATAGGTGTTCCTTATCCAGTCTATAAGACAAGTAACTGGATAGGTTTTGAATATTTTGCAAGATTAAGTCAGAACACTCCGAAAAGTAATCACAAGAAGCAAGTAACAGAGGCACTGTAACTGCAATAAAACATGGCGTGTTTTGTGTGAGCCTCATGTACAAGAGGAACCAAGGAACTAACTAAAGAACTAACAAGAGGACCAAGTGTTAACTGAAATTATGGAAATAGTTGTGAATGGGACAGACTGGCAAAGCAGAGTTGGAGGGAGAGAAAAATTTTACAGTGGGGATAATGTGCTGTTGTGCATAAACTAAACAGTAGGGTTACTCTTGAAATCTTCCTTAGCAGTATATTATTGACAGTTTAGAAGAAAGAGTTAATCAGGCATTCAGAATTCTTTCTAGTTTGCAATTAGGTCTTTATACATAAAAATGATAATGCACATTGGTCTTAATTTACACTTTTATTTCTTGATTTGAAAGAACAAGAACTTCATTGCATCCTAATATGAGATTTTTTAATTTAAAAGACAGTTTTTTTCAGCAATGTTAGGATGATAAAATAATTCAAAAGACATTTAATTACTCTTCCACATTTTATGAAAGAGATCCTAACAGGAACAAAGGGCTTCTATAGGGGCCAGGAAGGAGAAACTTTGACTGAATATATTTAAGGCAGATACTGCTGGAAGTCCTCCACCCTTAATGTAGGGTCAGGCCTTCTGATGTTCTGTTTTGCTGCTGTTGAAATCACTGTTAATAGTTATGATAAAAATGACACAAAAGTGAAGATAACAGCTTTACCTGTGGTGCATCCTTGCCTTTTGACATTGTTTATGGTTGTTGTTCAGTCCCCTCCACCTTTCATTGAAGCCAGACCTGTGCTTCTCCTTGGTGACTGTATATTTATCTAGACTGAAGGCTTTGGGCCCTACACTCTTCTCTGGCACAGAGGGGAATTTCCAACCCTCTAGGATTCGAAACAAGGATTCCCTAGGGTTTTTATGGTCCCTTATTGGTACAGAAGTTGGAAAGAATATTTTGAATTTATCTTTTTTTGTGGCACATGACATTTTTTCATCTCTGTGAGATATTTGGCTTCTTACAAAACCAATTTCCTTATTACTGTTACTAACAACACAATTACAGGGAATGATTAGATAATTATTTGTTTAAAAAAGGAGGTTTAGATACAAATAATCTTTGCTAGCAGTCATGCCCAAGAGTTTACTATAGAAATGACAGTGCATATGCTTCCAGGAATAATATTAAACCTGAAAGGATGGGAGTTTCATTAGTGTATCAAAAAAATTCCCATTATGAAGGGTCATGTGGAAGAAATGTGATAAAGACTCCACACAGGAAATATACCATTGATCTGGCCAAGCATGATTACATGTAAAAATATAATAATAAGATATGGTAATGAATATAGTTCTTATCTATGGATATGCAGGCAGTCATTATGAGACAGAAGATCAAAAAATAAGTCTGACATTAAATTACCTAAACACACAAGGAAATTAATGTTAATAGTAAATTTTTGAAGTGACCTGTTGTCTTGGTTTGAAAAAGACAGATGTCTTCTGAGGAAGGCAGAAACCTTGAAATAAATAAAAATATAAATATCCCCCCCATCCTGCCAAATATTATAATCTTGAGATCAAGGTGCTTTCATTGAAAGGTATGAGAATAGGAATAACAGTTCGTTAGTAAGGAAATAAAAATGCAGTAGTACAAAAAACCAAAACTAACCCCCAAGTCAGAATACAGACCCTGTTTGTCAGGGTGTTGGTAGCAGTCTGATTAAATGATGGCTACAGTCCTCCTGCAGTGACAGATGTGGTTCAGCTGATGCAGTGATCCTATAAAAAGCTGTAGCTTTCCTCTGCAGGTCCAGTGGTGGTGTAGATGGGTCCGGTCTTTCGTCTGGGAATCCGGTAGGAAAAGGCTGCCTGCAGTGTTCCAAAACTTGATTATATCCGGGTAGAAATGTTTGGCTCCTCCTCCTGGGTGGAGCATCTCAAAATAGGATGATGTAATTTTATCAATCATGCAGTGAGACTCAATGGCCCATTAACAGACGATATCCCCCTGGAGGGAGGATGTGTCATGGAAGAGATGGAAGAACACTGCCACACTTGGTTTTAACAGCTGGTTTTAACAGCTGGCCCATTAACAGCAGATATCCCCCAGTTATAAGAGATGGGTCATGAAATAGATAAAGAACACTGCCCCACCTCGTTTCAACAGATGGTAATAGAATAGATACTTTTGGTTACATCTTACATTGCAACCCAAGGCACCTGTGATAAAAAATGTAGGAGATTAATCTTATTGAAACTAAACATTAGATGAAATTATTGTTAAAGGTTTATCTGGGAACGTTCAAGCTACAGCTCAGGAAAACATTTGCAATACAGACTGCAAAACTTGCTCTTTCAGATCTATCATGTGTAAACTGCAGTTTCTAGAAAGAACATGGAGCAATCAATAAAACTGCACTTCTGGTAATGAAAGACACTGAAAAATCCTGTATTATTTTACTTTGATTTTCTGAAAGCAGAACAGATTTATCTGCTTATCTTGACTCAAATTTTTGAGCCATTTATCCAGTTGAAAATAGGATATACAATATGAATAGCTTTGTCTTCCAACTCTTTATATCAAATACTTATATACATAATGCATTTTAAAACCTTTTTTTTTCACTTTGTGCCTTTTCCCCAAATAATATAATTAGTCTGCAAGAATTCAATGTAGTGCTGTTTGGTATTTTTTTGGAAGTAATTGAACACAGGAGTGTGTATTCTTTTCTTGTTAAGCATGAGAAAATGCACCTTGGGAGAGCCAGAAGTGCTCCTAAGGATAGGCTAAAAATCCAAAGGAGCCTTGGTTAGCTGGAAAAATACCTGAAATGAAACAGGTGAAATAATCATGAACTAGTTTGAAGTCAAAATAAAAAGGAAAGGGAAAAACACTAAAATGGTGAACAAAAATCTGTCTAGGCTGCATTTTTGCAGTACAAAAAAGTGCAGTATGCCTGGAAATTTTAAAGAAATTGAAACAGAGCATTAGCCAACCACCTGATGTGGTGAAAAAGGAAATGAGTGACGTGTGAGTATGATTTAAAGGAGTGTTGTTTATAAAACACGAGAGACAACTGCAGTGAACGCTCAGGGTATTGATTCTGCTTTGTGACTTTATCTTTTAAGCAGGATCTTAAACAGATGAGAACATTTGGAGGAAAATTTGGAGTGGCCTGTGAATTGTATTAGGTATCAGTTGTCAGAGAAATCTTGAGGAGTCCTTTGCAGTGACTAAGGCTTTACAGCATGGAAAATGCTGCCAGCAAGACCAGGAAAAAGACTTACTTTGGTTTTCAGGCAGGCCTGTTCTGATGAGCAATTTGGAGAAAAGAAGAACTTCAAGTGTTTAAACATGAAAACAACCTGCCAAGCTATCTAAACTCCACCACTGGAATTAAGTTCAAAATATTTGTCAGAAACAGTCAAAGTAGATGTGATCCTGCCTGAGATTGGGGAGCTGGCACAGGTGGCTTGGGAATGTGCTTCACAGCTCCTTTCTGTCTATGTGGGTTGGTCTAGCTTCACCATTATTAAAAAGCAGCCACCGAGCTTTCAATGTTACCTGCTTTAGTTTGTCAGTCCTTTTCATACACATGAGCTGTTATCATCATACTGAGGGTTTTGATAACACATGCTACCAACTGTAAACATTGCAGGTTGCTCTTGCCCAAACAGAGCTTTCACATCACAGAAAAGTATATATTTGGCTTTATTTGTAATGTCAAAATGATGAAAAAAAGAACAAATCAGCTGGTTCAGAGTGCAGTTAAAATCTCATGATCAGCAGCATGTGGAGGATAGAGTCTCAGACTAATATTCCTTCATTGCTCTGTCTTAAAACATGCCAGGCAGGAATAACAATGTTTTAGAAGACTTTTGCCACAAGCAGGGCAGGTTTTAGATATATACATCCCATGCAGTGTGCCTGCTACAGTCCCCTACTCAGTCTGCGTAGCTCATTAATTAACTAATGCAAGAATTGCACCAGCTTTCTTGAGATGAAATGGTCACATCCACACTCTTCTAGTGGGTTTAAACAACAGCAATCACCAAAAAAACCACCACAACAACAAGTAATTTCCTGAACTGATCAATTTTATTTCTGAATGAGGTATCCCAAAATCCACAAATACCACTAAAATATTGTTAAGGCTTTGTAATCATAACAAAAGCTTGGCTTCTGAATGGGAATAACATCTGGGCAATTTGTGTAGCAACTGCTATCCTGCTGATCTTACCCACTTCTGTAAATTTGACATCAAAACGCAGGGGGGAAAAATGAGATTAAATGATAAATAAAATAAAATAAAATAAAATAAAATAATGCCCCAAGCTCAGCTAAGAGCTAAGATAAAAGATACAGGCACCACCAGCAGGATGGTGTGCACCCTCTACCCTGGGGGGATGCTGCAGGCAGTGCGGCTGAAGATGCGTCCATCCCTCCCTCCCCACCTGCAGCGGGACAGCCACCACTCCGTTAACCCTCTCCAAGCCTCCACAGAGGCTTGTGTGTATATTTATCAATACACACAAATATACATATATGGCTTCCCTGTCCCGGCAGAACATTCTCCTCAAAATATCCTCACTGCCGTCCTCACACCCACGGCGGAGTGTCCTCCAAAGGAGAGCCGAGGAGGGTGGCGGAGGATCTCGTGCAGCAGGGGTATTTTTCCTTTTACCTAAAATGGGGAAAAATTACTCAGAGCAGGGTACAGCAAAGAATAGCCACAATTCACAAATCCAGCTCTGTTTCCAGCTGGAGAAGGAACCCTTACGCTGGTTGCAAACCTTTCTCGTCATTCCCACCAGGTGGCACTTGGCAGCAGACAATTCCACCCCTGCTCTGTGCAGTGATTAAGAAAACATCAAAGCAGCCAAACTCTTAAGAAAATACCAGAAAAAACTGTTAGAAGGCTAACTTGCTGTGTATAAGCCTGGAAATAGCCTTTCTCTTACTGACTGAAGTTTGTTCAATTGCACGACTTGGAGTTGCCCCGGTATTGACAGGATTCTGTCTTGGGATCTGTGAGGGGGAGACGTGACCCGTTTCCTTTTATGTAAGAGAAAAAAGTTGCCTTGAGGATTTTCTTTTGGAGGGTGCCTTATGTGCCGGTGTAGTCCTTAGTCTACATTTGTAGATAAGCATGCGAGTACCAGCTGTGAAAGAAACCTGCTGGCTACTGATTGCTTGCACAATTTAGGCCATTCAGGGTCCACGATATGCTAATGGTCTGGATAATTTGTGTGTGCAGAATCCAAGCTCAGTGTAAGAAGTCATTGCGAAATGAGCTGGAGGTTAGGTGACAGGTGTATTCTAATACTGGTTGGGAGGTACACACAGATATGTGTGTACTGAAATATGTATGTGTGTGTGTGTGTTTCTGTTTGTATAGATGTATCTATTTATATACAGAGGGTTTTTTTAAAGTGTCTTAATAAGAGAGGTTTTAATTACAGGCTTCTGCATTTTAGTATCTCTGCCAATTGGACATTCCCTACTCTGGTTCCTGTGGTTAGTTTGCTTATCTCCTGAAAAAACTAAGTGTGAATGCCTTACTCGATCATCCTGTGAGCGTGGCAGTGACGTTTCACTTTCTGGATAAGACTGGGTGGAAGTTCCTTGAACTGGAAAGCTGGGAGTTGGTCTTAGAAGCTGATCCTGTGCAGATCAGTGAACAACTGGTCTTGGAAATGCCATGCTGCCACTTAAACTCTGCTGTATTCCCAGTGCAATGGTTTATGGGGAAACCTGCAGCTGCTGATCCTGTCGACACAACACATGTGGCTCCAAGCAGGGTTTTGAGAGCAGACAGCAGTAGCGTGGGCTCACAGTGAGGACCGTAGCAGGGGGAACTGGAAGCTCTGCTCTTATCAGGCCAGCCCCAGTGTGTCCCTGGTTCTTATCAGCCCTGGCAGAGCCAGTTTCTGATGCGTTGAGCCTGTCAGGTCCTGCCATAGGGTCTGTACGGCCTGGCTCCTCTGCCTTCTGCATGCACTTAAAGAGGGACTGTGAAGCATCTTGTGACATACGGGAACAAGGCAAAGCAGTGGTGATAGACACCGTGAAGAGAGATCATGCTGGACCTCATCATCCTCAGCCTTCATTTCTTCATCTGCTTTCTCATCTCCATTGCAGTCTGGTGTGGACCAAAGGTACAGTGCAGCTCTCTGTGACTCTGCACCCTACTGCAGCCACAGAGACAACAACACCCCCTCCCCATCCATGGTCCCCCTTTCTGTGTTCATAATGACCTGTCTTAACCTTACTTTTCTGAAGAAGTGAGGTTTTATTGGAAATTTGAGAAGAATTGTAACACAGTAGCTTTTGTCATAAAACTGCTTATATTCTCTCTTGTGAGAGGGAGAGTCTATATGTGAAATATGTAAGAGGAAGGAAGGAAAGGCAGGCACATTTGCTAAATACGGCAGGTTGAATACAGCTTCTCAATAAAGAATATGTTTTTTGCTTTGCAGAATAATTTTTTATTAACTTAAATCACTTTATATTTCTAGCCATAATATTATCTAAAGAGTATTGGATTTACATGTAAATGCTACCTGTTGCATACCTGAACTGTATAGTATTTTACACTTGCCATTCTTATATTTGTTTGCATAAGGGGTTTGGGGGTGAAGGTGGTTTAGGTGCAGAGTAAACGAATAGTGACTGAGAGTTTATCTTGCCTCAGCTTCAGGTATGAAGTTTCCAATAGCTGGTTTTCCTTGTCCTGTTAGTTCTGTTAGTGAACACATTAACTGAACATTATCACCAAGCTCTTGTGCATTTCCACCTTTGCATTTTGATAGTCTTTCACTGAAACCTTTCTTCCCTCTCCCCACATGAAATCCAAATATGAATTGCTTTATAAGTGACCTTTTCATTTATTTGTATGTGTGTTTTAAGGACATGGATTCGCACAGCTCAAGCACAGGAGGAGCTGAAATGGAGCCAGATGGTCTTATATTCATTGGCAAAGAAGAGGACATAAAGAAGTCTCGAAGAATAACAGCTAAAATCAGTGGCAGAGAAATTGTTGTTTTCTACCATGAGGGAAAATTTCATGCTCTGGACTCTCGCTGCTATCGTAAGATATTTGCCCATGTGATCTCAGTGTTGTTAGAATTAAGCGTAAAATCTGCTGCATAAATTAATATGGTTTTCTGCCATGTTTCAGATGAAGGAGGCCCTTTATATTGTGGAGAAATAGAGGTATGTAAGCAAAATTAAAATAATGTGGAGGCATAGAGTCATGTGAAAATTCTAATGGATTTTTTCTAATGCTTTTATCTGAACATTATGTCGAAAAAAACCCAGTTGTATAAATGTAACAGCAGACAGCCATACAACCAAATTACCAAACACACCTTTTGACCTAGAAGATGATTTGCTATCTTTTCTTCTTCTTCCTGCAGGACATCAATGGACAAGCATGTATTGTTTGTCCTTGGCATAAGTTTAAAATTACCTTGGAAACAGGAGAAGGATTGTATGAAGGAATAAATCCTCTGGAGCCATCACCAACACCAAAGTGGCAGTCAAAAGGAGTCAAACAAAGGATTCATAAGGTCACAATAGCCAATAGAAATGTTTATGTGAGTCCTCCAGATTTGTCTGTGAGCTTTGACTCTGATTATTTTGCTGACAAGTACAAAAATGGTGGTGAATTAGCTATGGGAAAACAAAGCCACTCAGAACCTGCAGAGTAAGTCATACCCAGACAGCAGAATCCTGGGGAATGCACAAACGAAGAATCTTTGATGGGAAATAAAAGTATACTGTGCCATGAAGATTGTTTCCAAATTAAATTTAATGTTAATGTGTTAAAGCATTGAAATACACAGAATTGAGTAAAATAAGAAGGCCTGCATTGCCAAAAATGTGATTGATGTTGTGCGGAGGATCTTTTTGCACTTGTATTTCAAAAAAGACTTAATTACAGCAGAGTGCCTCACAATATTTGATCTTTTGCTACAACTATTTTAAATTTAAGAGGGGATATAGTATACTGTGGCTTGTAAAACTTACTACATAGTTTAAGGTAGACAGTTAGATGTAAAGGTTACCTTTATGTACTTAACAGTTATACTTCTGATGCCTGTGGTAGAAATGTCATGGAAATTTTTAACTTTTGAGATATTTGTGTGATCTCTAGGTATTTATTAAGTGCCACAAAGGAAAGCATAGAACTTTGGTGCATTCTTTATGCCTATTTGTGCATTACTACCTTGAATATATAGAAGTATTTCTTTTCCTTCTTCTCACTGAACTCCTCTTTTTAGTTCATCAAATAATGTGGGAAGGATTTGTCATGTGTAGCTTGTTCTTCCTGATTGTTGGATAAAGAGGGAGCTGTTTGTTGTGATATGTGAACTAATGGCCCTTGTTTGCTTGTTTTTATTTATTGTAACCAGATTTTTATACATTCATTTGGAAAAAAAAAAAGTGCTTTTTGTGTAGAGGCAAAACCTGTGTTTTTTCTGTGTGTGTGTTCACTTCACATTACCAGATCTGCCCCAAACACACCTTCCAAGGAAGTTTCTCTCTGAGCATTGCAGCATTCCAGGACCTGGTGGGATCTTCTGTTCAGCTTGTGGAATGCAGGGACACCCTGTGAACACACAGAGCATCACAGAATCACTGAGGGTGGAAAACACCTCTAAGACCATTGAGTCCAAATATTAAATCAGCACTGCCAAGCCCACCACTAAACCATGTCTCCAAGTGCTACATCTATATATCTTTTAAATACACCATCTTGCATGGCTGCAATTTTTCAGAGTAGGTTTTTTGAGTGATTTGTTCTTTTTTTGGAAAGTTCATTCATAGTCAGGTTCAGTTTGAAATGCCTGCTCTTCATCTGTAAGTTTCTCTTGTGTTTGCAGCAGGAAGTCTTGCTTTTAATGTTGTCACAGGTAACTAGGACTGTGTCAATGCTGGAGGGAAACGAGTAGTTAAGTCAAGGCAGTGATGCTAAGGTGGCATTTAATGCACAATAAAGAGACAGATGAAATGAGTAGCATATATAACTGTGAAGATCTGTGGGAAAGAGGCTTCTTTCACCTCAACCTCAGGAGGTGTTATTTGTTGCCTCCTTTGCAGGATTGGGGTATGGGGATTTTAGTCATAGGCCCTTGGGCCTCCCCAGGGGCCCACTAAATCCCACTGTCTGGGTCATTGATAAAAACAGTTAAGAGCAGTGGCCTAAGACAGAGCTCTGAGGAACACCACTTGTCATCAGCTTCCACCTGGACACTGGGCCATTGACCACAACTCTTTGTCTGCATCTACTCAGCCAATTCCTTATCCATCAAGCAGTCCACCTTCAGTTGCATGTCTCCCCAATCTGGACATGACAATGCTATGCAGGACCATGTCAAAGGCCTTACAAAAGTTTAGTTAAATGACACCAATCAGTTGCAGTCACTACATCACAGAATGCCACCAGATTGATCACTAGTCCCCTGCATATTCCTTTGTCCCCTGTTTAAAAGTGGAAATAATGCTTTCATTTTTACAGTCACTTGGGACTTTGCCTGACTACTGTGACTTTACATGTATCACAAGGGTGTCCTAACAACAATATCATCCCTCAGGGCACTGGGATGCATCTCACCAGGTCGCATAGGCTTGTGCCCACTCAATTCCATAAGGGACTCTTGAACTTGCTCTTAACTGACAATGGGGGTAATTTCACTTCCCCTATGACCATCTGCACCCTCAAGGAATTAAGAGACGCAGAAAACCTGATGGTGACTGAAGTCTGAGGCAAAAAACTCACTGAGTACCTCAGCATTCTCCACATCTGCTGTCGCCAGTTCTCTCTTCTCATTTGTCAGGGGTATAATGACCTTGGCGTTTTTTTCCAACTGATGTCCTTCTAGAATCCCTGCTTATTACTCTTAATACCACTTTGCAAGTCCTGTTTGATTTTTGCCTTGGCTTTCCTGATCCTGTCTTTACATATCCAAACAGTATTCCAGTATTCTCCTCAGGTCACCAGTCCCTGCTCCTACTGGCAGTGTGCTCCTCTTACTCGTCAGTTTCAGGAGTAGATCCCTGCTAATCTGAGGTGGCTTCCTGTCTGCCTTATTTGGTTCCTTATACATCAGCTTGGAAAGGTCTTCTTGTAACAGACTCAGTCTATCATTAGTTTGTTCAGTGTGTATTATTACTTGTTTTAGTTGCTAATGTGTATTAGCATTTGTCTACCCATTTTTTGTAATAGACTCCATCTATCATTAATTTGTTTGGTGTGTATTAAAACTTGTTTTAGTTGCTAGTGTGTATTAGCATTTGTCTACCTGTTTTAATTAGGCTGTGTAGTGTGTATCAGAATTAGTCTGTTCAGGAGATCATAAAACCATTTCTGCAATACAGAAATGCGGGATCACCTGAAGAAAACATAAACCCCTTCCCAAATATTTCCTAAGCAAAAGAGAACATGAAATTACGAAAATTGCAAGAAACCGAAAAGGAGCTGTGTTTAAAAACAAAGAGAGAAAACCCAGACTGTGAGCAATTAACATCAGAATGCAGCTTATCAGCCTCCAACAGTTCCCCAAGGAAGTGGTCATGGCACCAAGCCTGATAAGATTCAAGAAGTGTTTGGATATGGTGGGATTCATAAGCTTTGCTGTTCAGGGCCAGGACCTGGAGCTTGAGATCCTGATGCGTCCCTTCCAACTCAGGATGTTTTATGATTCTAATTTGGCCCAAATTGCTGGCAAGGGCAAGTGAAAAACAGAAATGTGCAGAACATGGAAAGAACTCCATGGCCCCCTCACTCTCCACACTGTGTCCTGCTGTGTGGCACAAAAGCCCCATGTTCCTCTGCACATGTACAGGGCTCTATGGGTATCTCCAATAGGGAGAAGATACCGGAGACATCCTATCACCAAAGGCAGCACTAGTTCTCTTCTACAATGTAGTGACCCTGCCCTAGGTGAGCTCCTGACTTCAAAGAACACTGGCCTGTTGAGAAGCCGGATCAGAACCCTAAACTTCAGCAGAATCAAGTTCTAGATGTACAAAGAATTAGTGAGTGAGATCTGCTGGGATCTGTCCTTAGGAGCAGAGGATCTTATCAGAGCTGAAAACTCTTTAAAGAGAGTTTCTTGCTTTTCTTGGAGCAGATTGTTATAGGTAAATATTAAAAAAAAAAATTGGGTCCCAAAAATAATAGGCAAGGGACGAAGCCAATAAAATCAATTGATTTAATTAGCAAGCAATAGAGACAAGGTACAACGCGTTGGACAGCCAAAAGAGTCAAAGCTCCCAAAAGTTGGTCTGCGCTTACTTCTCATCAGGTACAGCTTTTTATACTTTTTTCTTCTGAAGATCTCCGGTTGGTGGTTGTAGGGGGGATTCCCCACTCCCCCCTTCTTGGTTGTTGTTCTGGGGAGAGTTTCTGTTTCTTGTTAGTTCTATCTTTTGAGGTAACTCCTTTTACATATCAAGGCTGCTTTTGAGGTAACTCCTTTTACAAATCAAGGTCGCTCTCTTGTCACAAAGAGTTTGTTTATGTGTTCCCATCTTGTCGCTAGAATTTAGGGGTTTTTATCTCTTAACCTTTCTAACAAATCTTCTCTCCCTTCCTGGCTTTGGCTTGGAG
>VWYI01052574.1:0-17944 GCA_013399455.1 Anthoscopus minutus
AGCACTGTAACATCACCCTAGGACAATAAAGTAAGCAGATGCAAGTGTCAAAGATTCTTTAAAATATATAGAAAATAGTGAAATTCTCTCTGTTCAGGAAGACAAAAAGGTACTGGCTTTTTAGACTCATTAAAGTAAGGACTGAGAGGTTAATAAATCCTTTACAAACATGTTGAAGAAATGTACTATTTATAAATGCATTTGGGGATCAACACCACTCATAAAATAGGAGTTGACAAGATATAGTCTTGAAATAAAATGACAAGAGGTTAACAGATAAAATTTGAACAAAGAACAAAAATTACTGGGTGTTTTGTTTAGTGTTTGTGGTTTTGTTTTTAACAGTCAGAAGTATGAACAGTGAAGGGACACAGTTTCAAGATGGATTTTAATAAAACTTGCTAGTGTAAAATTTAAGGAATTGGGTTTGCTGGACTTCAGAGGAGGCAAAAGGGAGGATAGTTGGTTGTCTCATATCTAGCATAATTTCAGAATTAATTAACTAGAATTTTATGTTTTATGCTATGTTGATCTCATGCTTTTTGTTTTAACTTCTTGTGAGGAGAGGTCAGAAATACACTAACCTCTGCATCCCTTGTGCTGCACAGCTTGGCTTTGAGGCTCAGGGGTATTAGTCTTTTAATGAATCATGAGGAACAATCAAAGCAGGAGTAATTTCATGATGTCATGGCTGTTCTTCTGGTGCCACCCAGGACCACATCCTGTTTAGCATTACAGTTGGGAATGCTGCCTGAAACTGAATTATGAACCATAGAAAAAAAGAAAACGTGGATCAGATTTAATGCACATTTACAAGCAGCTTATTCTCTCACTACCTATGCCTTCCCTTTCTTCCCTTTTTCCTGATACCTTCTTTTTACTTACAATATTTCAGAACACATAAAGAAAGAGATGGACATATCCTTATCGTTGAAAACATGTAATTTTTCCTTTATATTAATTCTTCTGATGCACAGAATTTCTTTTTCACTTGGTTTCTGTGAGTCACTTTAAAATGCAGGTTATATATTGGTCTCTGAAGGAAAGTGGGAAGGCATTAAATGCAACTTATTTTGTTTTGGACTCAAAATCAGCAAGACAGTATCATTCTCAACAAGTCTTACCTCTGACTCTTATTATGATTTTATGTTTTAGCTAAAAGCTCCCAATTTACAAGAAAGTGAATGTCCATGGAAAACAAAGGAAAAATTCAAAGCTATGTCACTCCCTTGTGAATACAAGTATGACCTTAATTCCTAAACAATCATAACCTTAATAGGAGAGCCCTACAAGCTTAGTATGGTTATCATCCACACAGCATTTGGAGGAATACATCTACAGTACTATTACACTATAAATTATGCATGTCTTCCTGTCATATGGAATACTTCCTGTGCTCTGACCTCCTATAATTATTGATGTTAGTATGTCAAAAGACTTTCTTAAAGAAATACTGCACTGTTTGCATCAATTATTAAAAGACTGATTAAATATGTCAATGTGTGTGTCTAATTACAATTATATACTTATATATTATAATATATAAGTACTACACTCAGTGGACCAGGCTTGCTTTTTTATTTTTTAATTCAATCTGGATCTCTAGTAGATTTTCTGTTAAACAGCTTCCATAAAGGAAGTATTCAAAATTTTAAGACTTTCTCTTATCCTGCATTATTTTTAAGAAATTTACCAACAAGTTTACATAACAGTTAATTCAGACTTTCTAGATTCTCAGCAAACCTAACCTCATTGCAAGAGCTTGAAGAAAGAATTTTAAGGATTACTTTATGTTCAGTGTCTCACTTCCATCACACGTACTATACTTCACAAACATTATTTTAGGAAAAAGGATGTAAGATGGTGGTAGAAACAGTCCTTTAAACTTAGTTATAGAAGCTGAATATTAAATACATGCCATTGTTGATATTAATAAAGAAAAGCCTTGGGTATCAGTTTATGATTATGAAAGACACTTCTCTCTTCAAAGAGGTAAAGTCACTCATCTTCAAAAAAATAGACAATTATTTTACCATAAAATCTCCCCAAAATGGTGGCATGTTTACAGTGCCCAGTGGATCACAGTGCCAGATATACCTGTAGTGGCAGAAACATCCATCACGGGTCATGGTGTAGAGACATATTGGTTGAACTTGCTTTGCTATAGAAGCAGAACAGCATGCTCAGGCAGCATTGCCCCTGAGCTACTGAGCTCTGAAAAGTGCCAGGGCTTGTTAGCTTACAGGCTGTGCCTTGCTAGCAGAGGCACACTCTTTCTAGATGAGAGCTGGCTTCTGTGCACCTCCCATGCTCCCTGGTGCTGCTATGGTCGCATTAGGATGGGTGCAGTGTGGGCAGTTCATTTCTTAGGGTAGAAAAGATTCCTTTTCTGAGTGCTTAATAAATGCTGCACAACAGTAGAAATTATATCTTAACATTGCATTAAAACCGCTCATTAGCATTTGGTACATATACCAAATCACATAAGCACTGAAATTGGAATAATCTTAAATGATGTATAACTAATTTTTGGGTTATGAGTTTTTCCCATGTGTCCAAACAGTTAAATAGTTTGTAGAACTAGATGGAATTTTAAAATTGCAGAGCATTTGCTTATCCATATGTATTTGAGTGATATTTCCTGCCTAAGCACTATATTTTAAAAATTATCATTTCATTTAAAAAAATATTTTCAGAATTACAATCTTTGTCATATGTTTTCATTAAATTTTGTAATCCATATCAACAGTGTCTCATAACTGAGCTGCAGAAAACACTTTCATCTCCTAGAGGAATTGCTTCTCTGATTATTCAGCACCAAGTACTCTTAATTTTCAGATATATATATTCCATTTTAGAGTATGTCAACATACTGTTTATTCCTAGGATTACATGTATATAATCATCTTATTGCTGCTAGTATTTCAAAACACTTAATGAAATAAAAGAATTTAGCACATTTTTAAGATTAAATATAAAATACATCCAAGAATATTTTTCCCAAGCCAAGTCAGGAACTCTTCTTCAAAGCATACTTTTTTAAAGCAGTATGTTGAGAAATATCTGAATGTTTTATATTTGAAAGCAGAAAATCAGTATATGACTACTGTCTGCTGAGTTCCAGGAGGTAAATTTTGTTACTTCCTCAAAAATACTGTCGGATTTTCCTAACAATATTTTTACTAACAATTATCTGGTAGCATATACATAATGTTTATAAATTAGGATTGGCATATTTCTTACACCGCTTTTGCTTGGAAGACTACTTTTTTGTGGTAGACCTGTCTTGAGACAGATAGAAAATAGGGGAGGAGAAGTAAAATATGGGTTTCTACATACTCCATTACATTTACTTAGATAGCTGATTGAACTACCAGAAAACTCTTCAATACTGTGTTTTATGCGTAGAACATTCCAATGCTCGGTCTTCTAATTATCTCTGTGGGAGTAAGAAGGTAGTACACTTCAAGTCTACATATGTTGCCTGTAAAATACACGTTTGTATGTGTGTGTGTGGTATGCATATTGTGAGCCATATTGTTTCTTTGTACTGGCAATAGGTACAGATGCTTTTTGTTGTTGTTGCTTCCTAATCTCTTCTGTTTCAAAATCAATGCCAAGGGAAAAGCGTGGTTCATAATGGATACTCAGATTTCATTTTAGGCATGAACTTTAGCTCCACTCTCTAGCTGGCCTTTAAAGGGCAAGATAAATACCCCAAAAGTGAAAAATGATGCATTTGTATTCTTTTAAAACAAACAGAATTACATGCTCTTAAAATCAAAGGTCATTTCTCTTTCTAACAGTCTTTCAGCTTTTCTACTTTTGGTTCCCACAAAAAACAAGGAGTTATATTCCATTACTTACTCTTCCATTAGAGCTAACAATGTTCTGAGTCTTTATGTAGTACATACACAATTAAGACATTGTTTACTTTAATTTTTCTGGGACTGGCAGGTGAAAAACTTGTGAAAAGTGAAAAACTTGTAGAATAAAGAATTTTATGCCAATTTGAAACAAAGTTAATGCATTAAAACCAGTAGGACATGAAGTATTATTTAAACCAACAACATTTTCTAAGGAATGACATTTTCTTCTCACATTTTTCTTCCAATTTCCTTTCTGTGAGAAAAAGGGGGAGATAAAGAAAAAAACACACTGCAAACAACCAAAATCCCCACAAACAACACAGTTTTAGCAACAGCAAGTTCATGATCAACAATAAGTTCAAAAGAATCAGCTGTTATTGCAGGGATGGGTTTATTCCTACATTCATTCAGCCTCACATGTTCTAAACTCCACTATAGAATCATAGACAATCTTAAGATTGAAAAGACTTCTGTGATCATCAATTTTAAACATTAATCTAGCACTGCCAACACCACGATTAAAATATATTAAATGTTACATCTACACATTTTTTAAGTATCTTGGGGGATGGAGACTCAACCAGTTTCCTGGGCATCCTATTCCAATGTTTGACAATCCTTTTTGTGAAGAAATTTTTCCTAATATATATAGTGTAAACCTGCCCTGACACAACTTGAGGCCATATCCTTTTCTTCACTTCTTGTAAGGAAAGACTGACCTCCATCTCACTTTCAGGTAGTTGTGAAGAGCGGTAAGGGCCCCCTACTCAGTATCCTTTTCTCCAGGCTAAACCACCTCAGTCCCTCACCGCAGAACCTGTGCTCCAGACCCTTTATCAGCTTCACTGCCCTTGTCTGGACATGCTCCAGAAACTCAGTGTTTTTCATGCCGTGGGAAAACGGGACACAACACTTGAGGTGCAGCCTCACCATTGGCAAGTAGAAAGGGACAATCACTGCCCTGGCCCTGCTGGCCACAATATTCCTTATACAAACTCATGTTTTTGGACCTCTTTCTCAACTGGGCACACAGTGGCTCAGGTTCAGCCATGGGTTACAAACATGCCCTGGTCTTTTTCCACTTGGCAGGTTTCCAGCCACTCTGCCCCCAGGCCATAGAACTTCCTGGGGTTGTTGAGATCCAGTAGCAGGACCCAGCATTTGGTCTTGTTGAATCTCTTGAACATGGGTCCTTTCAGGATCAGCAAAGGAGACCTGGTTATCCAGGACATAGGGAAGGCCAAAGCACTCAACACCTTTTTTTTCCACAGTCTTCACCAACAAGTGCTCCAGCCACACCATCCATATGCAGGTGAAAGGAGGGAAATGGGGGAATGAGGAACTATCCACTGTAGGAGAAGACTGGACTGGAGACCGGTTTCAGGAACAAGAACTTGCAAAGTCTGTGGGATCTGAAGGAGATACATCTATGGGTCCTGAGAGAACTGGCTGAGGAAGTGGCTATGCCACTATGCATCACATTTGAGAAGTCTTGGCATTGCAGTAAAATTCCCAGTAAGTGGATAAGGAGAAATATGATACTCATTTTTAAAAAAGAAAAGAAGGAAGACCCACGAAACTACAGACCTGTCTGTCTCATCTCTGTCTGGCAAATCAGAGTAGCCCCTTATGGAAACCATGCTAAGGTACAAGAAAAATGAGGAGATGACTGAGCCAGCATGTCTTCACAAGGAAAATCGTACCTGACAAATTTGGGGGCCTTCTATGAGGATGCTGCCACAGTGGCGGATAAAGGAAGAGAACAAAAGTCATCTTCATCCTGAACAGTGCAAATCAGTGTTCTTCTGTGTGTCAACCTTGTCTCTAAACTGGAGAGACATGGACTTGACAGATGGACCACTCAGTGAATAAAAACAATTGGCTGAATGATCATACTTAAAGAGTTTTAGTCAATGGCTTGAAATGCAATTGGTGATCCCTCAGGGGTCTCTATTGGAATCAGCACTTTTTAACATCTTTGTTGCAACATGGACAATGGGATTCAGGGAACCCTCAGCAAATCTGTTGATTACACAAAGCTGTGTGGTAAGGTCAATGCCAAAGGCTGGGCTGCCATCTAGAAGGGCCTTGACAGGATTGAGAGATGGGACTGTGTGACCCTCAGGAAGTTCAACAAGGCCAAGTACAAGGTGCTGCACCCCGATCAGGGAAATCCCAAGCACAAGTACAGGCTGGGCACAAAATGGATAAAGAGCAGCCCTGGGAAGAAGGACGTGAGGGTATTTGTTGACAAGAAGTTCAACATGAGTCAACAGTGTGTGCTCACAGCCCAGAAAGCCAAGTACATCCTTGGCTGCATTAAAGGAGTCATGACAAGCCATCTGAGAGTGGCGATTCTACCCCTCTACAGTGCTCTTGTGAGACCCTTCCAGGAGTACTGTGCCCATCCCTTGGGCACATGGAAGACCTGTTGGAGTAAGTCCAGAAGAAAGACACTAATTTGATCACAGTGCTGGAACACCTCTCCTAAGAAGAAAGGCTGAGAGAGTTAGGGCTATTCAGCCTAAAGAAGAAAAGGTTTTGGGGACATTTTACAAGCTTTTTTACACCCTAAAGGGTGTTTACAAGGAAGGTGAAGAGAACTTTCCAAAAGATCACGTAGTTAAAGGACAAGTGGGAATGGCCTCAAGCTGAAGGAGAGTAGATTTAGATTAGGTCCCTAGAATAAAAATTCTTTACTGTGAGCATAGGAAGGAAACTGAAATAGGGTTGCTCAGGGAGGTTGTGGACTCTCTGTCCCTGGAGGTGTCCAAGACCAGGCTGGACAGGACTCTTGAGTGATCCAGTCTAGTAGAAGCTGTCCCTGCCCATGGCAGAAGTCTTAGAATTACATGACCTTTAAGGTCTCTTCCAACCACAACCTTTCTCTATGATTCTAATGTCATACAACTGGCCTTGGTCACCTAATTCAGCCTTTTCAGATTTCTCTAAACACCCTTAAAACTCTCTAAGCAGATCAATATTTCTAACCAGTTTAGTGTCACCTGCAAACCGTCTGAGGGGTCACTCAATACCCTTGCCCAGATGTTCAGTAATTAAGACACTAAACAGAACTGGTTCCAGTACTGAGCTCTGGGTTAACACTGCTACATTCACTGTTACTCTCTGGTCCAGTCATCAAGTCAATTTCTACTGAGTAAAGACTACACAAGGCCAAACTATGTGAAACCACTTTTTTTCCAGAAGAATGTTTAGGGAGAGAGTGTCAAAGGTTTCACTAAGTTTCTGGCAGACTACATCCACAGCCTTTCCCTCATCCACAAGGTGGGTCACCGTCTCAGAAGAAGATCAAGTTGACCTGCCTGCATGTGTGGCCTGGTGACACAGGATGATCTCTTCCATGATCTTACCTGTCACTGAATGAGGTCAGACTTACAAGCCAGCAGCTCCCTGCATCCTCCTTCTGGTCCTTCGTGTGGATGGGCATCGTATTTGCCAACTTCCTGTCAACTAGCACCATCTCAATTAGCTGAAACTGCTTTCCTGCGTCTGTTCACACATGCCCAATTCACCCAGTAAGACTGCAGCACGTTTCACAGAAAGAAATTGGAGGGAATGTGTCCCAGACTTCAAAAGCCTTTCATTGTCACAAATAGAGGGAATAAAAATGGCCATTTTTGAGTTACCAGTTTAAGCTCCACTTAAGGATCATGGCAGAAGCTGAAGTAGTATCAGTGATCACCTTGAATCCTTTAATGCTGCTGCTTTTTTTATTATGTAGACTGTTATTTCTGTACAACATCTCACTGTGCCCTGGAGCAGAAGTTTTCATCAGTTCTCATTTCCCCTGGTCTCTTTTCCCCTGGTTTCATTCCCAGAGGGAGTTTATTCAAACACGTCCATTCCAGAAATCTTTGAAAGGGATACATACTGGTTCTTATTTAACTAAATAAATATGTCGGTTTCTACCTTAAGTACAGGTATTTTAGGTGTTTAATATAAATTTGTGTCTACTCATGCTGGTTAAATACAGAGGCTTTCATTTATGTGTTCAAAATTCTTGTCAAACTAGGTCCCCATCTACATTATAGCTATTTTGATCCAAGTCCTCATGCTTTAAACCTTGATAAAATGCAAACGCCCAGTTTCTGCTAAACTTTGGAAAGGAAAAGAGGATTCTGTGTGCAACACAGAATATGAATGTTTTGTTCTTTATCCCACTGCTCTGAACACTGACAAAAATAATAATAATTAAAATACTCTTTCAGCAGAAGGGTTAGCTAACAGTATCTTTGGTGCTGTGTTTGTATCTGTCAACATATCAGTTGTATTCAAGTTATACTATAGTGTAGTATTTCTCATCATGAAGTACTGTCCCGCGCCGCTGCAGAAGAGATGGTGAGGGAGGAGTTTTTTCACAGATTTCTCAAATTAAAATGAAGCACAAATAAGACAATATTGTATCTGAGAACTTCTAATTGACAAAGAAGGGGAAGCGTCCCCACCCAAGCGGGATACAAAAGAGAGCACAGACTAAAAAAACAGACACACCGCGACAGAACACAGGGACAACTTTACCGCAGTAACCCCGGCCTCTTATCAGCGTCATCTCAGCAGGCAGAGCGTGCTCGCAGTGCTGCGAACCGCGCTGCACCTGCGGCCTTCCCGCGGCGGCTGGGCGCAATTTCCAAACCGCAGGAGGCTGCGTGTTGCCGAGGAACAGGCTGCCAGGCCTACGGACATGCTCGTGGAGCAGCCGCGGGCGGCCTGGCGGTGTCGAGGCGCGGCGGCTGTGGCCGCTGCGGAGGCTGAGGGCTGGGTGCCGGCGGCGCGGTGGCGCTTGCGGCTGGATGCAGACGGTGCCCGCGCCGTGAGGGGAAACAGCGAAGCACCAGGTTGTGCCAGCGATGAACTCCTCGCGGGAGCGGCGAAGCCGGGCAGGACCGGTACGGCAGGGAAGCAGGACCGCGGAAAGGAAAAGGCGGGCAGGGGATAGGGGCCGAGCTGACCCTACAATCGAGCCTCTACTCCCGCCAAGAAAACCACAGAAAAGGGCTCCCGTAGTGTCGCTTTTGTGGGCCAAGGGTCTTCCCACAGCCCGATTTCCTGGGTATTTTTTCCCGGGCATGTGGGCATCCGGGAGAGGGGGTTGTCTGCACTCCGCTCATGGAGCCTTTCTCTGCTCTGATCGGCTGCCAGTCAAAGCCGCCCCGGGGACAGGGATCCCATTACGGGTACAGCCCCTGTAGGAATCTTCTACCATAACATTGGCATAAATAAAAATTAGATTGGTCCCTCTCAAGTGCACAATTAACAAAAACCAATACCAAGAACAAAACAAACCCCAAAAAAACCCAACAAAACAAAAAACCAAAAAAACCCCTCACACACTGTATTTCTCTCATCAACAAATAGCAGTTATATTAATGCTGAGATTTGTAGAAAATACTTCCACCATAGTTATATTAATCCAAATTACCTTTTCAATGAGGAAGGAAAGCAAGGGCATAAATTACCTCCAGTACATTTGTTTAGCCTCCTGAATTTGATATTTACAGACATTTTACAATATGACGATATGGGAATGTCAATGATTCTATTTTCCTCCTAGTAAATACTATTAAAATAGATCTGAGGCTAAGCTTTGGAGATTCAAGAGTGGTATAAAAATATACACCGTTTAGTGATGCCGACACACTGTTACAAGGTATTTTGCTCCCCAAATGCCATTTAATTACCATAGAAAAAAGTGTTTGAACAAGCTGTTAATCAGACCTGTAGGAGTACATTTACAGCAACACTTTAAAGGTTTAGACATTAAAGGTTTAGACATCATACGTATTCTTTTTTTACTATTTTCTCTTGCAGATAAAGATCAAGAAAACAACTGAAAAACTAAAATATTGCTCACTATAATTTCCTGTCATGCATTACTTAGAAGTAGTAGTTCATTTTCTTTTGCAATTTTTGTTAACGTATGCCAATCACTTAAACAATAACATTTCTGACTGAGAGTTGGCTGTTGTCATTAGTTGTGTTCAGCAATTCTGAATCATACAGGCATAATGGCAGGCAACTGGAGACCTTGAAATAGGAATTTGCTGGCCGAAGTCTGAGCAGGTTTCTGACCTACTGGTGATCTTTAGAGACATCTGGGAAAGATTAATTTCAAAGTCTTGTCCTTCTCCAGCTGTATTGTTACAGGTTAGCGGCATTCTCTGAATGAGAAGCTCAAAGACCTAGGGCCAGTGCCTTCATCTCAATTGCACTGTGACATGAGACACAAGTTGTCACAGTACAAGAGCACTGCTACTCTAAACAGTGTAAAAGACAATTTTGAATTAAGACCAGGAGACAAAACTGCATGTACTTTATGTGGATAAAAAAGCTGATGTATTTGATGAACTATTAAAATCCGTTTTCAATACTGTGTATTCTCTATTCTGAAATTCTTTATTGCTGGTGGTTTATTTCAAAGATCCATAGCTACTAGTCTTCACATTCTGTTATGAAGAAGGTCATGTACATTAAAGCTGTCTTTGGGAGGAAAAAACTGCCTTTTCAGTGAGGTAACGAGATTGGAAAGGAAGTCAGAATTCATTTTAATGCTTGCTAATAATTGGTTATGTGGTACATAATATATAATAATACAGTTGGTGTTTTGTATAGAGAAAGGTATTGGGATCCTAAAATGATGTGGGAAAATGAGAGTTTATATAACAGATAATGGTAAAAAAGAGCAGTGTGCTCTTCACACAGTAACTGTTTTTTGTAGGTGGATACAAAGGTTTATGTATAAATACAATTTATGGCAAGCAGGATCTGTAAATGTCAACAATATTATTTTTGTTTCTTCATGCATCTTCAAGAACCTGCAGCCATGTAATTACACTCTAAATCATTTCATCTTCCTGAGAGCTCTCTTGTTGCAGCTTTGATCTGTCAAGACAATTAGTCATCTGGCACCTAGATCAAATTTTTGCTATATGTTTTTACCACGTGATGAGTTTCTGTTTCTCACTGAAACACCAAGCTAGCACTCTTTCTAGTGTTAGAGCAAACTGAATAATTTTCCATTTTACACTCCACAAAGTAGAATTTAATTTGAAGTACGGTTTCTTCAATTCTGATCATGCATAAAATACTAATATACATAAAAATTACCATGGAGGAGTTTCTGTGATGCAGTGTTAATTAATAATTGAGTTCTCTTAATTCACTTTATTTAGCCATAGAATTCCTCATTAATGACTAAAGAACTGCACACTTATGTCCACATTAATATTAGATTTTTTTTTGTAGTGGAGTTGTTGGTGGTGTTTTATGAATGAATAATTATACATTTGGTCTTTTTAGACTATATAAAATACAAATTTCTGACTCATTTAAGTTGTTGCTCTCCAGGGTATGAATTAACTACTTCTACAGAGAAATTAAGGCTTAAAGAACACAAGTGGTGCTAGAGAAAGTTCAATTTATTTTTAAAGCATTTTTCTTAAATACTTTGTGTAAATGGGTATGTCTTCATGCATACATGAAAGATTTTTCACATTTTTATAAAGTGTTCATTCTAACTAAAATAATCGCAAGAGGTAACTTTTTCTCCTGGTATTTCCGTGGAGATTTTCAATAAATCTTAAACAAAATGTCTCAGAAAACTCATAAATTCTCTATGTTTTAAGCCATCTTTCCTTCATCTCATGCGTGCTTTGTTAGCTAGAACCAAAACATTTGTTGAAATCTATATAGGAAAAGGGGGATTAGTGATTAGAAGAACTTCTTACTAAAAATTGCTATAGGTTTGCTATGAATACACTGACAACTTTGACAAGATACCTTCATAGACTGCTTTGCACATAACAAAAATCTCATATTTAATAAATGACAAACAGAGAAGTCAAACATATCAATTACTTGACTTTATTAGACTAAGATTCTTACTTACAAAAAGTGTAAGACAGATGATTTTATTTTTCCCCAGATATCAAATATAACAAATCATTAGAAATTGAATTAGAAATTGAAGATTATGCTGCTCTTTCTTTTTATGTGTCCAAAAAGATTTGCAAAAATATATCTACAAATTAGTCTCCCTTGCCTCTGAGGCAATCTTAAGAGATTGCACAAGGACTTAACTTCCAAATCACTGCACAGCCTCCAGCACAGAGGATAGAATATGTTGTGATTATGGTTCAAATAGTTGGCTCTTGCATGCTGAAGGCCCACCTTTTAATTGCTGCTCTAAAGGATGCATAAAGGAATTAGTAATGAAATAGCAAACTAGTCTAGCATATAGTGCTGTGGCCTGTATGTAATAATGAGTATAGCAGCTGGCAGACAGTGCACATGACATTAGAAATTAAAATATTTTGGCCTTCCTGTTTGATTTGCTGTACAACAAAACTTTAGAACAAAAGAAATTCTTCAATGCTTAAACACAAATTTATGTAAGCAATTAAACCCAGACACACCGCATACCCATACACACATATTTCACATATTTCTAATTGACATATTTACCAGAGTACCCTTCCTTTTGCCTGATGAAAGATGTATTATTTTTTTTTATTCCTTATCAAATACATTAGCTGTTAACTTAAATTTTAACCTAGTAACAATTTCTTAGGTGACATGGTTCCAGAGTCTTGGCTAGCTCCCTACACAGCACTAGACTGGGAGTGGGATGCCCCTCTAAAGCAGGATGAAGCCTATGCTCTACAGCTACAGGTGTAGTTGTGTAGTGTGGAGGTGAAGAAATGAGGAGGGGGCTCTCCACAGAGGAAGACAAATTTTACTGCGAAGGAAATCTGGGCAGCAGAGAGCGACAGAATGAGCTGAAATGGAATTTTATACACTAGGGAAAGGGGATGGGTACAAAGTCCTCTGTAATCTGGAGAGATTAAGGGAGGTCCATGGGGGTGGGATCAAATACAAAGTAACCAATAACTGAGGGTAGGGAGGAGATCTGGGCTGAAGGACAAAGGGAATCACCATTGGGAAGGCTGGGTTTGGGGAAGGTTCTGGAACTCAGGGCCGGGTTAACAATGATGGATAGGGGAGAGAGACAGGGTTCGGGGTGACTGATGGGGAAGGTGCTAGAACAAAGGGTGGTACAACATGGATTGACAGGGAGATGAAGGGAAATACAACTGGGGTAAACCATTAACTTGAGAGGAGTGGCCAAGCTATAACTTTTAAAACTGTACAAATAGAACATAAAACTTACTTGAACTGAACATTACAAACATGAACACAAACACACACTACAGCACTTAGGCACAAATATTTTCATTCTGGTTTATATGATTTACCCTCTAAGATACACCTTTCTAAAAAAATAAATTTTCTTTACCAAGTATTGTTCTGCAAATAGAGTTTTATGGACATAGACTCACACATTGCTTATAAAACTAATTCGTCAAAACACAGAAGAAATAATTCAAGAACTAGCTAAAAATTCAGAATAAAAATGGGCATAGTATTATGTTAATTATAGTATTGTTGAATACAGTTGATCAGAAATTTGCTACAGAGTAACAATCCTATTTTTAACTGTTTACTTTTAAAAATACTTTGGTGAGTATGATGTTAGTAGAAGAAAAAGTGGATTTTGCAGGTTAAATCTAAGCAACATTTAAAAGGGAAAACCACCCAAAAAACCCAAACCCATAGATGATTAGTAGTTGTTTAAAAAAAATTAACATTGTTTTTTATTACAATATATGTAATTGCCATTGCCATTTTCAATGGCATTGGGAAGGTTTGCGAGAAACATGAATACGTTTTCCCTCTTTAGCAGTGCTGTGTTATGAAAACCAGAACAACTTTAACCAAGAGATTTGGATTGAATGTAGTAATGTTCTGAGTCCATTGGCAGTTGTTGGCATCCTTAGCTACTTGTTTTAGTGGCACATGTGGAGTCATCAGAAGATTCTGGTGCTTCCCATAAAGTTGTTCTATTCATACATGACACAGCTGACCGGGAGCTCGGACTAGCTCTTTGGCCACACCGGCACCACGCCAGGCGTGGGGAACCACCTGGGCACTGGATCGGCCATGGGTGGAACCTTTAGTGCCACATGCTCTACCAGCTGTTAGGCTGTCAGGGGTTGGGCAAAGGAGCAAGGAGGAGGCTTTCAGTATGAGGTCCTGCAGAACGCTTATTGCAGGGGGGAGGGTGCAGGAACACAAAAGCAAGGGAAAGGGGAAAACACCATCTTTTATACAGTTAAGACTTGGGAGAAGATACAAATGAAGGACCAATCAGGGGAACAGGGGGAGGTCCAGGAGCTGGGAGTTAAAATTTCTTAACAAATGGGGGAAATACAGGGAGGGTATTTGGAGTGACAGGTAGGAAAAAGGTCCAGTGGGGTGTCGTAGGTTAGAGGATTTCTAGAGGGGGTGGAGACTGGGGAGGATTGATATCAAAGATATCAATATCTGGTATAAGGGGCAGGGATTGGGGTGAATTGACAGAGGAAGTGGAAGGCATAATTTAGGATTGACACCCCAGGGGGGAGGAGTAGGGAAGGTGCTAGAAACTGGGAAGGGGATACAGTGATTAATGGGGAAAGGAGGGTGGATACAATTCAAGGGTAAAACCATGAATATAGGGGCAATACACAACTTGGGTCAAACCAAGAGGGAAAGAACATGGGGGTACATGGAACTTTTAACCAATTTAACAAACACCTGCCGCAACACATACCAGTGTTATAGCCAGAGTCAGGGATGGCTAGGTTAGTATCTTTCTGGATTGTGCCAAAGAGTGGGACAGACTGGGATAGCAGGCTGAATCTGGCCTGGCTTAGAGCTCAATGCTCTACGGCACTTGAAGAAGAAGGAGGTGGCTTTCTGTGTTCAGCTCCATTGGTTTATTCCCTGCGTGAAGCAGGGACCAAAAATTGTAGAACAAAGGCAAACATTGTTTTACAGAGGTTCATAACTCAGGAGGAGGATACAATCAAGGAACAATCAGGAAAAACTGTGGGAGGTCCAGTAGCTGGAGGTTACAAACTTAGAGCAAATGAAATACAAGCAGGGTTGTAACATAGGGTGATAGACAGAGGTGCCATCCACTAGAGTGTCAAGGATTAGGGGATTTCCAAAGTGGGTGGAGAAACACGGGTGGAGACTGGGGCGGATTGACATGGAATTCACTGGCATAAGGGGCAGGGATCAGGGTGGATTGGCGTGGAAGGGGGAAGGCAAACCCCAAGGATTGACACTCCAGAGAGGAGGTACAGAGAAGGTGCCAGAAGCCGGGGAGGGGATATAGTGATTGGCAGGGAGGGGTGGATACAATATAAGGGCTGAACCATTCAACACTAGGGAGGGATACAGCCAGGGACAAACCAACAGGGAAGGAACAGAGGTACAGAAACTTTTACCATCTTAATAAACGAAACAAACACCCTCTGCAACAAATGCAGATAGAGACAATATGTCCAATAGCCAATCTAGATGGTAAAAATAAAATTATAAAATCTATAAGAAGATTCAAACTATAAGATTGTTTGTATTGGAAGGGACCTTTAAAGAGGCCTGGTTTGAAGGTGACTGCTGTGGACGGGCACATTTTCCAGTAGATTAGGTTGCTCAGTTACCCATCCAATTTTGTCTTGAATATTTCCAGTGATTGATTATCCACCATTCTCTGGGCAAGTCTCTCCCCGCTCTCACTGTAACCTAAAGTCATCTTCTTTCAGTTTAAAGGTGTTGCTTTATCCTCTCACTACAAACCTTGATAAAAAGTGTTTTCTCATCTTTCTTAGAATCGTAGAATCAGAAAGGTTAAAAAAGTCCTCCAAGATTCAATCTTTAAACAATCACTGCTTTGTCAAGATCATAGCATTGAGTGCCATGTCCAGCCATTTCCTGAAGGCCTCCAGAGATTGTGACTCCACCACGTCCCTAAGTAGCCTGCTGCATTGCTTGATAACCCTTTTGATGAAAAATTTTTTCCTAATCTCCAATGTAAATGTTGCCTAGTGCACCTTGAGGCCGTTTCCAGCCATCCTAGCAGCCTGGGAGAAGTGGCCATCCCCCATCTTCCTACAGCTTCCTTTCAGGTAGTTGTTTCAGGAGTGGGAACTTCCTTTTCTCCAGGCTAATTATAAGTTCCAGTGCTTCTCCAGACTAGTTATAATTCTCCAAATCCTCTTACATGCTCCTTTAATTATTGAAAGACCGTAATAGGGTCTTCCAAGTGCCTTCTCTTCTGCAACACTATTAACTTCCATTGTTTCAGCTTTTCTTCATAGAAGAGATGTTCTAGCCCTTTGGTTATATCTGTGGCCCTCCTCTGTACACTCTTGACAGACCCATGTTTTATTGCATTGGGAGCACCAGAGCTGGATCCAGTACCCCAGGTCAGCTCTCACCAGAGCAGAGGAGAAGGGCAAAATCACCTCCTACAACCTGCTGACCATGCTGCTTCTGATAAAGTCCAGGAAACAGGTAGCTTTTCTGGTAAATGTATATGGCTGGTTCATACCTGATTTTTTTATCTGCTAATATCTCATCTTCTCAGGGCTGCTCATCTCCCAGTCTATAATGCTACTGTTGATTGCCCTGGACCAGGTGCAGGACTTTGAACTTAACTTTGTTGAAAGTCATGAAGTATATAGTGGTGCATTTATTCACCAGTCGATATCTCTTTGGATGGCATCCCTTCCTTCTAGCATATCATTGCACTGTCCAGCTTGCTGTTTGTGGTGGGATTACCTGGGCTAGACGCCTACCAAATCACTCTACTACTATTTTCTTAGACAGAAAACGATAGAGAAAATAAGATGGAAAAACTCCTTCTGAGTCAAGATAAAGCAAATTTTAAAAACAAAAAGTAAAGGTCATGCATGAGGAACCAAAAAAAAAGTTATTTTCTACTGCCCATAGGCAATGACTACTCACTTACTGAGAAGCAGGGCTTCAGCACATTTACTGGTTGTTTTGGAAGCAAACAGTGTAAATAGAAAATCCACCTTCTCACCCTGTAGGTGTGGGTAACCTCACGCATGCACCTCCACCCACCATCCCTACCACCTCCTTTTTATCATACCTTTTATTGCTAAGCAGACATTTAGTATGGAATATCACTTTGGTCTCTTTGGTCACCAGCTGTACTGGCTATGTCACCTCCAATGACTCAGCCTAGTGGAGGGTAGGAATGGGAGAATGTTGCAGAGGCATTGCTGAAGCTGCACAAAGCTGCTCAGCAAGAGCCAAAACACTGGTGTGTTATCAACACCATTATAGAAAGCACAGAGCTTCGAGAGCTGCTATGGGGAAAATTAACTTCATTTTAGCTGTACCCAATACTGTGCCATCTGCAAACTTGCTGAGGATGCGCTGCATTCCACTGTGCATTCATTAATAAAAATGCTGAACATTACTGGCCCTGGTAGAGACTCCTGACAAATTTCACTTGTCACTGGTCTCCATTGGAACATTAAGGTGCTAGCTGTAGCTCTTCACATGCAAGCATTCAGGTAATCCCTTTCTTATCCAAGACTGCACCCATCTTCAGTATATCCATGTATTTCCATTTTGACATTCAGTATTTCCAATTCAGCAGCAAGAATGTTGGGGATGACAATATCGAAGGCCTTAGGTAAGTCAAAGTAAATTCCCCCAGGTGATTTTCTTATTCTTGTTGAGAGTAGACACATCACTATAGACAGCCATCAATAAATCAGACACCATTTGCCTTTGGGGAAGCCATTTCATACCGTGAAATGGCAATGCATGGTATGCCTTGAGGTTGATGCCAGGAGGACCTATTCTATGACTTTACAAGGCCTTGGGTAAGACTGACAGATTGTTATCTGTCAGCAAACACCTACTTTATGACTGCCTTTGTTGGTTTGGCCTCTAATTTTCACCTATACACTGTTGGATATCTGCTGGGCTGTTTTTCAGTGGGTTTTTTTCCCATATAGGGATGGAAATCATCTAATCATCTTTTCAGTCATAGAGGTCAACCCCCTCACCTTTCCGTCCTTGTCCATCATGGACAGAGAGGCCAGCCTCTCCCAGCTGTCTGTCCTGAACAGTTTTAGTCATTAACTGAAGTGCTCCATAATGTGGTTGTAGTGGTTTTAAAATTGCCAATT
>VWYI01052579.1:0-12859 GCA_013399455.1 Anthoscopus minutus
CTCTCAAATTTGTCCTAAACTAGGACAATGATATAAACAAAAATAAATCAAGATCCCCTAAAGACAAAGGAATCTGAATTGCAAGACCTGCAACCAGAGAAGGGAATTTTAGATACTGTTAAACACATCAGTGTTACATACACTTTAGTAAACAGCAGGAAGAAAATGCAACACTGTATGTCCCAGTGGTAGAGATGCATTAATGGTAAAGAGTATTGACACACTGTCAAGGAAAAAAGGACAAATTAGACACATTAAATTCAAAGACATTCAGTTATCTTAGAAAAAGAAGTCAACATTTTTTAAGGACATAATTAATTTTTGTTTAACTTAAGAGTGTAATACATACTTCACCAGATCTATCCTGTTGTTGATTGCAGCCCAGTGGAGAAGCGTTACGTTTTCTTTGTCTGGTTGTCGAACATCATAACCAGCTTCTACCAACTCTCGACATCGTTCATATATTCCATACCTTGAAGATTAAAATAAGATTTGTCAAAATGCTTACCTTAGATTAAAATGCATTCAGCAAACACCATACTTTTGATGACAATACAAAATCTTCAACAGAAGAGAAATAAAGAAGAAACTTTCGTTTTCTATATGATTACAAATGTCTTGCAACAAGAAGCTTCCACTGGCAAAAGTTACATTAATCAAACCAAGATACTACAGAAAACTTTTGTCCACAGAAAACTGTACTGCAGAGCAAGGCAAAATATCTAGCAGTAGTATACTAAATTTAAGTAACTGTTCACTTCTCAGAGACTTCACTACATTTGTTTCTTCCACTTTGGTTCTCCCTCCTTTCCAGCTCTTGAAGACCAAATAGAACTTAGTCAGCAGATTTGACAGTATCTTCCTAAAATTCAGAAGGTAAGATCATCAAGCCAATTACAAACACTAGAAGCTCAAGTATTTCCCATTCTTCTTCTCACAACAACAAATAGCAATCTTTCTGATACAAGTTAGAATAATTTTCTTTTTTAAGGCACTTTGAAATTCTGTACATTTAATATGAAATTTATTCTTTAATTAAAGAGAGTATAAAATGTGATGTACTTCCATTTGAAAAAACATTCTGCATATATTTGAAAGTTGAAACAAACCAGGAAGCATAAACATCACTAAGGCATTTAATGTAGGAGTAACTCCAACATTAAATAATTTTTGCCATGATGTTTACACTGTTTTACCACCTATTTTTAGAGTCAAAAATGCAATGCAGAAAAGCAACTAAAGATTACATTTCAAATATCTGTACATCCCATAGGGATTTTTCAAGTCTCATGGAGGAGAATGTGGGAATGCCCTGAAATAAAGGTCAATGCCTTGTGATATCTGACTTTGGCTGAAACAGAATTTCAACAGACTCGCAAAGTTGGGACTTAGTTAAGTTTTTCATATGCTGCTTCTATGTTCTACTTTCTGAAGAAGAGACAGCCTTAGAAAAGGCTCTTCTGTTCCACTTGATCAGCTTGCATAACTGATGCACAGACCTTCTTCCTAGGGTAGTTACCATTCTTACTTTTTCTTTCAGGTATTTGAATGGAACCTCAGTCTGGATCCCTTTCCCACAACGAATGATCAAATGATTCAAGCCAACAAAATTCAGGAATGCTTTCTAAGCCTGTCACAGTTTTGAAGCACACAAATTAGTTGGACACTATTAAAAAAGGACTAGACAAAACAGCCCACTTAGTGTTGTTTTCAATTTCTTAGGAAAGTTGCATGAGAAACTATGAAAAAATCTGGAAACTGTTGTCATAGCTATTATCTTTTCAAACATTACAAGAGATCAGAACAAAGACTATTGTAATGCAGTATATACCAACTGGTAACACACTAGTAAAATGTGGTCCTTCAGACTGAATAAAAAAACAACAGTCATGAACAATTTTAACCAAAAAGCTTTTTTTTAATATGCTGGGGCAGGTGGAAATAAGATGTTTGGTTATGATAACTTAAAAATATGCAACCAGCTAGACAACATACATAGACAAACATAACTGCTAGGAAAACTGCTATGGTTCTAAGTCAATCTAGCCTTGAAGCACACCATCTGTGAAGTCCTAGTTTAGATCAGTAGTGTGGCCCGATAAGTGCCTGTACAAATGGCTTAATGCATACATACCATTCCTGACTTCTCATGTCAGCTGGAAGGGCCATTGAAACAGGTTAGGTCTAGAAAAGGCAGGTCAGACAAGAACAAGGAGTCGAGAGAAAGGAGGAGAGGTGGGGGAAAGGACTTCCAAAACCAGGACAGCAAATCCTGATCTTCCTACAGTACAGTATCACACTGCCATATTACAGTGTGTGAAGACAGCCTGGAAAATGATTCATATTGAATGGCAATGTAACTATTTGTTGACAAGCTGTTCTACTCCAGTCAGCTGTTATGACACTGCTTCCTGCTGGAGATAGCCTGCTGCCTTCACTTAAACTACAAACTGAAACCATAATGTTAGAAATAATTCACCTAGGCCCTGCTATCAGGTTTAACAGTCACCAGCTTAAAAAATGTATTGCCTAAGGCTGTTTAGTTGACTCTCATATTACTTAAGTAAGCAGTACAAAACAACAAGTAGAAATTTTAAAAATAAAATATTCTAAGTTACTGGAAAGATAGAAAGAACACAAGGATACAATAATGTTGACTTCCTATAAAATGCAAGAGGCAATCATGTAAAGTTTTCATGCAATGGATTAGGATTTTCCTTATATGTATTTGATTTGGGTAGGATTAAGTTACTCTTCTTCAGAGTGGTTCCTATGAGACTATGTTTAGTATTTGTGAGCAAAACAGGGTTGATTAACACACCAACATTTTAGGTATTGCTGAACAGTGCTTACAGAGCGTTAAGATTTTGCTGCTCCTCATGCTGCCCCACCAGTGAGCAGGCTGGAAGTGCACAAGAAGTTGGTTGAGCACATGGCAGGGACAGCTGATGCCAACTAACCAAAGAGATATCCAATATTGCACAGCAGTGTGCTCAGCAATAAAAGCTGAGGGGCAAAGGAGGGCCACCTGGAGTGAAGGTGCTTGTCCTCCCAAGTAACCATTCCATGGACATGGCTGAACACACACCTGCCCAGGGGAAGCAGTGAATGAACTCCTTTCTTTACTTTGCTTGTGTGTGCAGCTTTTGCTTTACCTATTAAACTTTATCTTTACCCTTTTGGTTAATTCCTCCATCCCAGCAGAGGGAAGCAAGAGAGCGGCTGTGTATGGCTCAGCTGCACAGCAGTAAAACCACTACATCACTATTGGCCAGCTGTGGCAAACTGCACATATGCTTTAAGATGAGTGTTCTATCAAGCTGACTACACAACACAAAATGAACCTCCTTAGAAGTAACCTTTGATTGCTACCCAAGATTTTGTTAGACCATGCTGCCAAGATATGTATAACCACAAAGCACCATGACAATCTTGGGGGAAGAGGGGTAATTATTCTTTGGAGGTTTTTGTGGGGAGGTGGTTGGACAGGTCATTTGTCAGGTTTTTTAATTAAAAGCAAAACTCCAGTCTTCCAGAAAATGCGATGCTACTTTCCGAAGAACATGGCTTAAGACGTATGAAAACAAAGGACAGCCGTCACAGGTGACTCCACAGCCTGTTGAGGCAAAATGCTGTTGCCAGTTCCCATAAAATGTTCCAGTTATGTTCCACTGATGTACACAATTACCTCCTTCTAGAATTCACCTGTACACTGCAGTGAGGTCCCAGGCAAAGACTGCTGGCATGGCTCCAGATACAAGAAGGAATAGTAGAAATGGATTCTTTCTTTTGGGCTTAATATCACAGACTTCCCATTCTTCCCACTAGAAGGCAATCTGCAAGTCACAGTACATGGTACTGCTTGGCCACAAAACAAAATGGGAAATTCTGCAACACATCAGAACAGCCTTTACAGGAAAGCAAGGCTCCTTCCAGAAGTGATACTGAGAATAAGGTATACAGCAATTGTTTAATTTAAGTCACCCTCAGTTTGTCTGTTCTTAGTAATTTACATTTCATATTTTGAACTCAATCATAACTGCTTACTACAGATGCTGCACACAAGGAACAATTTTATGAATCTTCCATTTATTGTCAGAAGAGGACTTAAGGATGCTGACAGACAAAATCTGCCTCGAAAAAATGTTCAGCATTTACAACAATTTGCTCCTCTTTCTGGAAACAGCAGGCTCTCTACAGTTAAATAAAACACTGAATCTGCTGCAGCCATGGTTTCTTCAGCTCTGTCCCAGAAGTGCAGCATTCTTCTCTCACATACAACCTACAGTCTCATTCCATCAATTTGCTGCAGCTGACCTCACCTTGCCTTCTCCAAAGGTTCATGATGCACTGTTAGGTTAGAAAATGACAAAGTCACCTATTCCAGACACTCAGCATAATCACACTTGTAATGTTGCTATAAAAGGCTCTATGTCCTTCAAGAGTAATGGAGAATAAGATTGAAATCCTCACAGGAAACTGATATATTAATCTATTCAGCATCTGAGTGAATTCTAGGGGATGAGGCTGTAAACATCAACATGGAGTATAATCAAAGCATATTATTGAGCTTGTCTTGCTCGGAAAGAAATGGGAGTAGTCGAGGACAAAAATACCATTGTGCAAGCTCATATTGCTACCACAGTCTCTAAGCCACTTCAGTAACTAACCTAAAACATTTTTGTCATCACAGGTTAAAGATATTCTGACCTTAATACTCTGAAAAACAGTACCCTACTGCCTTCTGCATTTTGAACGTGTAATCCATTTTCTACTCTTTTGTCTACAAACACATAAACTCTTGAAAAATAAACACTGCCAGCTTTGCAGCACAATTAACACTAAATCTGGCTACAATAACAAGATGGAATCTCTCTACAGTGAGCACATCACCATGCCAACAAAGAGTAGGTAAACCAGGAGCTCACTCCTCATCTTGCTATCATTGTAACTCTAATCAAAGCTGTTTGAACTGGAAATGCAATTAACAGAACGATTTTTTTTTCTCTTTGAAAATCTCATTGCCATGAATAATGGCGGTAAATACTAACAAAGCCTTTAGCACATTCTCAAAGTTTTTGTGTTTACAGTAAGACCATTTTGTTTTCAACAGAAAAGGTTTAACTGGAGAGCTTCTTAATAGACCATTAACAGCAATGTTGAAAGACAAAAGAAACCCAGCTCTCAAATACTGTTTCAAAGCCCTAAATTGTCTAGACATTTGTAGCCATATTACTAATGTGGTTGAAAAAGTCCCATCCTTCCACACGAGGGAAAGTCAGGTACATTCCACTTTCAGCAATATAATCAACCCCATGGGCACAAATAATCAGGAATAAGGGATGTGTACCTGTGTCTGCCCACTCTCTCCTGTGAATAGCTAAAAAGAGCCAGAGTAACAGCTACCAACCCCTTTGGCCAACCCCTACCAACTTTAATTATTCCCTATATACCTTTTTTTAATCAGTTACCCTATGACTGATGAGAAATAGAAATGAAAAAAGCATGTATCCATCAATTTTTTTTACTTGGTGAGGTTTAACATAATTTGTATTTTATACTGCACTATTTCAAAATGCACATGACTTCATTTTGAATGATCTTATTGAATAAAATTTAACAGAAAAGTTAATCTTGTGATAATGAAATCATAACACTTGAGAACAAGGAATCAATCTTTCAGATGTCACAAAAGCACTTATTAATACCATTAATGTTTAATACCCATATTCATAATGGTCATTTAACTTACTTTCAACGAAGATGGAATTCAATCAAACTCCCTACAAGCCAAAAGTGTCCATTCACTCTCAACAGAACAGAACACAATGCAACAACTAATATGTCTCAGATTTTGTTCTCCTAGTGACAGCCCTTTACATGCTTCCCTACTGGAGAATTTTTGCTACTTCTCAAAAGTAGCTACTTGCTACTTTTAAAAGATTTAAAACAAAACAAAGGCAGCACCTTTGTTAAGTGAACACAGGATACTTCCCAAGACATTAAAAGTTATGACTGCAGCCTCAGATAACAGAGGGCTACTGCTGTCAGAAAATAGAAATAAATGTACCCAACATATCACCATTAAATTTCACTTTTAAATTTACATCATACATGTAAATTTATGGTGGGGGTTGTTGTTTTTTTACAAGACCCCATTCCTTCCCTGAAACTTCAGTGAGAGTTCTGAATATCACAGGAACAAACCCAAAGGCAAGCACGAATAATTTTCTTACTATTCCTCTGAAAACAGTTTTTCAAATACAGATAAGTGGCTTGTGTCTGCTTTCAGAAACACAGTGGAGTTCATATTCTGTGAAGCAAACAATCTTGCTATAACCAAATATAAGATGGCAAAAAATTATACACATGTTCTAACATCTGCAACGTGAAGGGCCAAGAAAGTGCAACTTTTAAAGCTACTTAGATGCTCTTGGACATGTTTACAACAATGTCAGTGAAGTGTTCTTTGTATGAATAGGCACTAAAACCAAACACTATGATTTTTATTGCAGCAAAAGTTTCTGCAGAATAAAAAACAGAGACTGACTACACTTGATACAAAATATGCCTAGGGCCCCAGGTCTTTGTGAGAACTTATGAGGAGCATAATTGATAAAAAAGACAAATGCCAATAAACTCTTTTGAATGAGACAAACTGCAGTTTTCTATATGAAATCCTACTGTGATTAGAAGAAGGTATTATATTTGTAGCTCGTACTGCATGAGCATGTTAATTGAATTAGTGTCTAATCTACAGATTAAGAAGATAAAGCACTGAAAAAATTCAGTAAGATATGAAGCAGCATTCAAATACTTATGGAAGAATGTGAGGAGGAAGAATGTGGGGAGTTTGCAAGTTCTTTGCTAAGAAACAAAATTGTGTAATCTAATGTCAATAAAAACATGTCAAAATAGAATTAAAATTCAAACAGCATATATGAAATATAGATTAGTTTAAAATGTTTTCATCTCGTTTTTCTCACCATCATCTCTAAGGTTTAAGGAACTATGCTCTCAATTTTCAATATATATTGGAACAATAAAATAATTAATTATTTTTTGCAGGAGAAACTGAACTTGGGGGAAAAAATCCACTCAAACCAAGAGATTGAAAATAATTTCCTATTTTATTTTGCTACATCTTGCTTCAACTTACTGACCTGCCTGGGGGAAGAGTTCTAGGAGACTGATGAGTGGCCCTTTAAAAAAAAAAAAATTTGTGGCATCTTTCTTACATTAGCACTGAATTAAAAAGTAAGGAAAAATCAGCAGATACTTTAATCTCAGTGAATATTAATATTTGAAGACAAAGGATAGAGGATAAAATCACCTATTTTTCTACATGGATGTGAATAGGTTATGCTTCTATAAATGCAGATAGCTACACGATTTTAGTAGAAAATGTGTATCTTTTCATGAACACTGAATGAATATAGGGCAGCATTATTTATTTTACAGTAAGTCTTATGATATTTGGTGAGTTTATTTTCTATCTGAAATTTCAGTAATATTTCCCTTTATGACAGACATCTTTTATAACATGGCCATCAAAATCTAGTGAATGCTTAAATAAAGGTGTGTCCAAGAGGACACAGACTCACACTTGCATTTATAAGATATTGGAAAAAAAATTCTTCACAGAAAGCATGTTTGACCATTGGAATGGGCAGTACAGGGAGGTGCTTGAGTCATCATCCCTGAAGGTGTTTAAAAAAGACTTGATGAGGCACTCAGTGCCATAGTTTAGCTGATAAGGTAATAGGTCACAGGTTGGACTTGATATCTCAAAGGTCCTTTCCAACCTAATTTAGCCTGTGATTCTGTGAATTCCCCTTCTAGTCAGGGAAGGGCTGCCTGGATACCACAACTTGATCATGTTTACAGTCCCCCTTCCCTGCAATAATCATTAGGGCTACATTATGAAACTTCAGTCTTTGTGGCAAGATGTCAAATCAGAGCTGTTTGCTCTTGTATGAGGAGACCAGAAAAGAAGTGTAACAACTCAGCTGAAAGCACAGATTAGCCTGAATCTGAGGGTTAAGAGGGACAAAGATATTTTAGGTTTTCATATATGCAATGAGCATACAAGAATAGAAGTAAGTAACTTGTAAAACCACTTTTCTGCTGTCAAACACACTTCCACACTTTTATAAGAAGCAGGTTGTTTGATATCGTGTCAATATTTTAATTTCTAAAAATACCCTAATGTGCATATTAGAGGTTGCAGTGCTACTATTAAGTATTTAGAGTAACAATAGCAGAGTCAGACATCTGTTTCAGGAAGCTAAAATCCTTACAGCTCAAAACAAAAAGTGAAGTACATATTTCCTATGCCTGAACTGGGCCTGTGTCACATGCAGAGCTGCAAGCCCACTTTCAGCTCAGGCAGGGTTTGTTTATTTTAAGAAAAAAATGCAAGAAAATTCTTAAGAAGAAAAAGGCAAATAGTTCTGCAAGATATATAATGGTTTAAGCATTCAAATTAACAATACAATAATAAAAATAAAAATCTTACAGAACCATCTCAGCTCACTGAAGAAAAGCGATGGTGGTGATGGTTGCTGAATGGCAAACAATAGCAAACCAAAGAATAGTGTCATGACAGCTTTCTAGAAAGTCTTGTAAATTAGTGTCTGCTACAGGACTGTGGAACAAACAAATTTGTCTAACACATCTGCATAAAGAAAGCAATTAAATCTGCACTTGGTTTACTCCTACAGTCCTCCTTTAGTACTAAATCAGTTTCATAGCAGGACTGAGGCTGCAGAATCAGAGATAATGGAAGTTCCAGACACAGTCTTTCTAACCCAGAAATTGATCAAACCTTTATGTTTGTATATAAATGTTGTCTGCTTACCTGTCATCACCTATGGAAAAGAAACATCAGTACCATTCTCTCTTCCAACAACCACCTATATTTACAACTTACCACAATTCCTCTCGTATGTTTCATACAATGACCATAACTTCGTTGTAACAGTAATTTTGTAGAGGTTATTTCTAAAATCTTCCACTATTGGATTGAAAAATACAATTTATCTTCCACTTTACACAAATAAAACAATCTGTTTTACTGTTTCTAACTAACTGATACACAGACAAATCTAATATTTAAAAATAAACTTACTGTGTTGCTTTGACAATATCCCAAGTGCTGTAATCATCAATGTGGCTTTTCCGTCCAAGAGATTCACTGTATCCATGGTTGTAATGGCTTTGAGGTTTTATTTCCTAAAAAAGACAAACTTGCTTTAAAAATACCCAAATCAGCAAGTTTCTGAGAAAAAAAAAACAAACTCATTTAATAAGCAAAACTAAAACCAATACACAGTTCAATGTTCTGTAAAGCCACCTAAATGAAAGAGTGGCACATTTCTACATTTTGGAAAGCAATCCACCATATTCCTCAGTATGCTTTTTAAACACTTTACTTTTCAAGCACTATACAGAAAACCCAACCTGCAATTGCAGGTTCTGCCAAATCTTACACTTTTTTCCTACTTTTATTTTTGCAGAAGGCTAGCAAAAAACGAAGAACAAATTTCTTTATGTAGTATTGGGTTTGGGTTTTTATTTGTTCGTTTGCTTTCCGTTGCTTTTATAAAGGCAACATAACATAGGCAGAAAAGCTATTTGCCATAAACTGACCAAGTCTCGTTCTGTTACTAGAGATAAATGTTGCATTTGAAATAGCAGAGGTTATCTGTGGATATTTAAGCTCTGGGTCTCAAAGGTAAATGGCATGACCATGACGTGTTGTTTAGCAGATACAGCTCCCTGACTTTACTCTGCTGATGAAGGGCAACAGTCCCAGGCTCAGTGCTTCCTTTTGTGGAATCTATACTCAAACACTGTCTCAACATATCACTAGGGCAGCAACACACCGTTTTTCTTTACAAACTCAGCAAGCTGAAACTGAACTGAAATTAATTTTATACATCTTCTGGACAATTTTCTATGTGTTGCAGATGCTATAGCTGACTGAATCTGTGCATCAACCATGCAATTCAGCATAGCTACATAAAAAAGCATGAAAACTGCAACATGGGTGAATAAGCAAAAAAAACAAACAAGGAACAAGCTCTCTCTGCGAGTTCTAAAAATTAATTTCAGTTTATTTTATTAAAATGTACTGTTCACTTTCAGTTTTCCCCAACATATACTTCCATGAGAAGAATTATTACCTTTAATCTAAACTTGGAAAAACTTTTAAACACCTTATGAAAGATGTTTAATTAACAGCCCCAACTTTCACTTAGCTACTGAAATGAGAGATCAGACAATGATCATGTAGTGCACCTGGCCTTAACAAGGATTTATAGCCACAAATCTCCACTACTACCTCTGCCTAAAGGTGTATGTTGCCCTGTTAGCTCAGCTGAGTAAGATGTATTAGAGCCAGGGAGAGTTCCAGTTGCCAGCAGGAGCAGGCCTCCCTATTCATCCTGTTCTCTCAGCTGGACAGTAATTTTTGCAAAAGGAGATGTTTGGCACAATGAGAAATAACTTCTTATTGTGCCCAGTCGTGGCTAGTGAGCCAAAGTGTTTTCTTGCTTCCTGGAGCATTAACCAGCTCTCCACTGAATGGATGGCAGTTTAAGCAAACTGCCCTCTAACCCTCAGATGTTACCCATCTTGGCTGCTATTTTAAAATAATTATTTCCACTCTAAAATTAATACATACATTATATCTTTTTAAGAGGCTAGAAAATAAAATTAAGTCTGAAACCTTGTATTTCTAGATTTCAACATGCTGAAATAGAACTCAGGCAGAAGTCTAAAAACTTTGGATATCAGCTACGACTTCAGATATAAAGAAATTCGTCTAGCTGCAAATCTGAAAACATTCAGTATTTATTTAAAAATTGAGTAACTTCAGTTGAGCATGTTTCTATTTCTAACATAAAATATACCTATTCCAGATAGGAGGAAAATAAATCCATGTAAGAATTCCTAATGCATTAAGTATATTTAATTGCACTAAATTAATACAGTAATTTATATACTTAGAAAAACCATGAAAATTTATACACTAAAAAAAATCTTTCAAGAAATTGAAGCATTTAGAGCTTTAAAACCAGAACACAGTTAACACTGATGACTAGTGCAAGTCTTCATTTTCAAAACAGACTTAATCTTATGCATGACTTTTCTTCAAAAAAAACCCCAAAATTTCCATTTCACACAGTACCTAAGTGATCAGCAGTTTACAACGTTTTTTTGATCACAATGTTATTCTGCAGCATTTAATTTTTCTTCCCTACCCTGAAAAATTACCTAGATGAACCAATTAAGCATTGCTAGCCCAGCAGGAAGGTTGCTCTGTTGCCATCTCTACAGGAGAGACAACCTAAAAATGTAACAGGGCATCTGCTGCAGTCCAAATTGTATGTTACAACCAATCCTCTTACAATTCAGAAACATAGCTTTGCTTTGTATCTGAAAAAGGCAACAGCTTAACCAAACCTTTTTTTAACCCACCCGCCACATAAGCCAGGGCATTATCTGGAGTAAAAGATGCAGGAAAAAGTACCAGAGATTACAATTAAAAAGAGAAAGTAAAATACAAAAGAAGGCTATATTCATTATTTTGTCCCACATTATTTTTTTTCTCTTTTCCATCGTATTAGAAAAAAAGCAGGATTTACACCATCTCTGTTAACCCATTATTGCACCATACAACTGAAGCAGCGTAACAACTTGCAACGCTCAGACCCTGAAATGCTGTAAGAATAAGCAGACCTGAACAAAAAACATTCACTGTCCTGGAACATCTTGATGAGGAGACAGTAATTTGATGTATTTTTAGCCTCCCACAGCTACTGGAAGGGGAAAAAGTCTCTCATCTAACATTTATTAATAACAAACAGAGAAATTCAGGCTGATTTTCAGTCATATATTCACGTATGAGTTTTTTACTAACCTGCATTTTCCTGACCACTTCAAGCACACAAGCCCAGTTTCTGTTCCCTTGAGCCTACATTAGCCAGTGAAGAGAACATTCCCAAGCAGTGTACATTTATGTCAGCCTAGAGTGATCATGAAATCACTTATGATACTAATGTTTTCACAAAAAGGTTTATGGGAATACAACAAACCCTTATGTATTAATTAAAAACCATGTAAATTCAAAAAAGTGAGAGGCGATATTAGCTCCTGCTATACTGGTTTTCTAATAACTTAAAGCTAATGACAGTACCCTCAACTCTAAAAAATAAGGATTCCTTTTGTACTGATAGTATCTCTGAAATACTCTTTTCAACAAAATTTGAATGTTTCAGTATACATTAATGCAAAATAGCTGAAGTGAAAAAACATTTGAGGTGATCACAGGTGAAGCATGACACATGAGTAAGCAAAAAACAATTCTCCCTTTCATCCCCCACTACAAACATGAGCAGCTACATTCCATTTGTTTAATATAAAGACTCATAACAAATATAAACTTAAAATGAACCCTATGTTTAATAATTTATTGAGAGAGCTGAGTTCATATTTTATGTTTAGGAATAAGTGAAACAATTACCAAAATCCCTAAAGTTTTATGAACATCACAGCCTCCAAAATCACACCATGAAGTCTTCTATACTACAGCGTAAACTGTGGAAAAAAGGATGACTTTAGATGTGCCTGAGAAGGATATGCAGACACTGCCTACTTTGGAAGTAAACTTTAACAGTAAATCATAACAAAATGTATAAAATCTGAATTCTCAGCCAATATAGTCAGTTCTCTGCAGCCTGGACACAGATTCCCAATCTCAGATCAAAATTTGCCACTCATTAATATCTATGCAACTTGACAGTTGCATGCTGGCTCACAATGCATGCTGGCTACTTCAATCTATTCTGTGGGG
>VWYI01052587.1:0-35712 GCA_013399455.1 Anthoscopus minutus
AAGGTACACTTAACATCAGTTTGCTGATAACACCAAACTGGGAGGAACTGTTGACTCCCTGGGAGGCAGTGAGGCCCCGCAGAGAGACGTAGGCAAGAGACATGGGCAATCACCAACTGCATGAAGTTTAACCAGGGCAAGTGCTGGATTCTGCACCTAGGATGGGGCAACCATGGATGTATGGACAGACTGGGGAGTGAGATGCTGGAAAGCAGCCCAGGAGAAATGGATCTGGGGATCCTGGTCAGTGACAAGTTGAATGTGAGTCAGCAGTGCCCTGGCAGCCTGGAGGGCCAAGTGTGTCCTGAGGTGCATCAAAAGCAGTGTGGGCAGCAGGCTGAGGACAGGGATTCTCCCCCTCTACTCCACTCTTTGTCCAGTTCTGGGGTCCGCAGCACAGAAAGAACATGAACCTATTGGAGATGGGAAAGGAAAGCCATGTAGATTACTAGAAGGATGGAGCACCTCTCCTAAGAGGAAAGGCTGACAGAATTGGAACTGTTCGGTCTGGAGAAGAGCTCCGTGGAGACCTTAGAGCAGCCTTCCAGTATCTTAAGGCAGCCTGTAAGATAAGTTTCCTTGAGGGGTGTTAAGATACCCCATGCCTGGAAAGATTCAAGGTCAGATTGATCAGGGCTCTGGTGTCTGTGTTCTTTGCAGGGATGTTGGACTAGATCACCTTTAAAGGTCCCTTCCAGGCTATTCCGTGACTCTGTGACTGAATGATTCTCATGGGTCCCTTCCACCTCAGGATATTCTATGTTTATATGATTGATTGTATGAAAACTGGAAAGAGCCTCTGGTCCTTACTTGAGCTTCAGCACCAGTGGAGGCATGCAGGATTTATACCTACATTCATGTCTGTGAAATGAGTGTGGGCCAAACTGTTCACTGTAAGAGGAATTTGGAAAGGTATTACATATGTGTTTGACAGACCAAGTGCAGCCTCACACTTGGCTGGGCTGATTCAGGTTTAAGCCTTTTGAATATCTATAATTTCACTGCTCTGCTGATGAAAAGGTGAATTTCTCACCTACATCTTGAGAAGGACTTCAGAGGTTATAAAGAGAAATGACATTTTATTTCAATAGGTATCAGTCATGCAGAGAGCACTGATGCTGCGTCGTAAGAGGAAATCAACTTCTGTAGCTGCAGAGAGATCATCAGTGGAGAAAAATTCCAGAAGAGAACATAACCAAAACAATGGAGTGAGGTTTAGGATGGAGCATGAGCAGTCTGTGAGGGGCATGTCATACAGCTGAGATACCTGCAGCAGCTCATTCCAGCTTAGCTGCCTTGGGACAGGTCGTTCCCTTGAGGCATCTTAGAGCTTAATCTAAACCAATGATAGGCTGAAGTCATCATCAGCTGAAATCAGAGGGAAGCTTCCTATTGGAAGAAATGACATTTGGATCATGGATTTAGTAACCACGTAGCATGGACTGTTAAGCTCTTCTTCAAAAAGTGTATTTTCATTGATTGTTTTCACTATAAACAGAGAATAAAGCTGACGTCTCCATTAACACCAAGAATAAATATTTTGTGGGTAATGCCATTCAGGTATCAGCTTTATTGGAAACCCCAAGGAAGCTCTTCAGGGGAAGAAACTTTTTTTGTGTTTCTGTGGTTTCTGGTAAATACAGGATCAGTGAAGTTGATGTTTGCTTTCACACTGAATGCAGCCAAGATGTGGTTTTCAGTATTTGGCTGACTACTGTAGATTTCACCCTCATATGTTTCACCTACAAAATTGAGGTGGTCTTTTAAATCGTAGCATCTTTTGAATAGGCACAAAATTACTATTTTGATTAATTTGAAAAGTAAGAGGTATAAAAATTTTGTTCTGGAAACACCCAGAGAGAAATCTTCAATTATGTACTAATTTCATAAGGCACAATGATTTTAGTCTTTTCCGGTAGAGGTCAAGAATATCTCTGTAGATATCCTCAAATTACAAAATTTTCTCCTTAATTAAAATCCCACATGGAAATTTCAGACCCCCAAAATATTACTTTTAGAAAAAAATGTCCGCTTAAGACTAGTGGCAATGCCATTGAAACATCAGTGTCAGCCTCGCTTCCTCACAAAGTGGAACATGGCTGATTGCTGGCTCTATGGGAATCATTTCACAGTTCCTTCTTAACAAACCTGGATGACAGCTTTTTTTTTATTGCCAAAATGGAAGGATGTTACTGTGTGGGATTTTTACATGTGCTAATCATAACGTGATTTTTAGGGAAAGAGGAAAGGCAGAGAGATCCCTACATCAGTGATTTTCATTTTTTATTTATATCAGAAATCGTGTTGACCTGAGTCTTGCCTAATTTTATTGAAAGGAATTTTCAGAGAATCAGTATTTACGTACTTAGCGTTTTTTCAAAATTAGACCCATCTAATGGCCAGAAAAATCATTGAGCCATTAAAAATTGAACTGCAAAAATACCTCTCTCATATAAATCCCTATGCCTGAGGATATTGCTGATCTGCATTTTCTTCAATGTAACAACACTTGGGTTTCATTCATGTCTTGTAACAAAGGAACATTAATTGAGAGGATCAAAAGCCTGCTTTCCAAAAGACATTTTTGTCATTGCTGACATGAATTTCCTCCATGTTCCTTGTTCCTGGAGTGTTAGAAGATTCTGGTTAATTAATGGCTTTGATTCTTTTTTTTTCACTTTGAAGAAAATATTGGCACTTTTTTTTTTACTTTTTTTTTTAGTAAGGCTTATCAGCTAAGGTCTAATATTAGTGTATGTAAGAGTGCTTATTAGAGTTCAGTTGACAGATGTGCTTGAAAGGCACTGGCTCAAGAGACCTTGACCCTGCTGGCAATACTAAACCTACTACACCTTCATTTATGTTTCAACATGGCAAAGATTTTGTTTAGTTTAATTTGAGAGGTGCCTGGGCTTATGAATAATGATGTAGAAACTGTACAAATAGGAATAATCAAACAGAATTGCTTATATGGAGACATAAAAGCTGGACCTTACGACTGTAAGAATGCTCACAGCAGTGTAACATGAACAGGGTTTTCCTCACAACTGTTGTTACTGGGTTCAAGTACAAATGGGCATATCCCTGATTTACTCCGAGGTGAAGGCCATGCATGGCTTTCACATAGGTGAAAAGGTGGACTCAGCATTCCTGAATTCTGCTTGACTTTCTGTGCCAGGTGCTGCTGGGGAGTTAATTAAATGGATTCCCATTTACCTAACACTCATTGATGAACTCGTGAAGTGACAATTTCTAGTCCCATGGGAGTGGTGGGGGTAGGAGAGGTGCTTGTTGTTCCCCTGGCTCTTGTTGCTGGGCACACACTGTGTATCCCTATTATGCTGGACCAAAACTCCTCCCTCTGCTTTAACCTCCATGCTCCTGGACACCCCTTCTGCATAGGAATGATCAAATAACTTAGATTTGCATTACTCATTTTTTAAGTCATTCCTCCTCTTCCTCTTGTACCTGAAGGGGTAGGTAATGAAAGACAAGATTAAGACATAGTTTAAGACAAGATAAATTGAGGAATTCTTTTAAAAACTGAAGGCTCCCAGCCAAAAAGGGAAATCCAAGGCCAAACCCAAGGCCCTTCCCAGCAAGTAGAGATCCTCACCAGCTCCTTATACATCAGTGAAAGTGAGTCCTGCTAATGTAGGTCTGTCTTAGAGCTTATCCTTTCCCTCCCAGCTGTCAGGATTTCCTAAATAACTTTCTGCATAATCCAGCCACAAGTATCAAGGAGAGGAGGGTCATGAGTCATCCTGAGGCTCTAAGAGTAGGTAACAGGTTTATGACCTTCTTTGAAGGTTTCATGTGCTTGCTCTTCTTTTCCTTCATACCCCCCACCCCATTTGTTTTGTCTTTCACCATACAGAGCTCCATTTCTTCTCCCAGAAAAGTCATTAGATGTTTGTCATCCATTCCAGGGGCAGAAGGAATAAATTGGAATTGCAAAGCTGTTCCCTTCAACCTGCCCTTGCCCAGCTGATCCTGCCTTATAAGTGTTAGCTTAATTTTTTTTTATTTAACTTTATTCTTTTCTAAGAAAAAAAAAGTAAATATATTTGAATAAAAACGGAACTGATTCGTTTCACCAGAGGGAAATGGTTCATTTGGAGGCATTAAAATTAATAATAAAATTTGGAGGCATCTCTTGGGAAAGCAAATAATTGAAAAGTTGGATTTTAAAATCATGAGTAAAGGGAGTGTCATCCTCACATTCATTTGGGTTTAGCTCCATATAAATGGTCATTTGTTAGAGCAAGGCTCAGAAAGTAGAGAAATCCTGTCTGGGTCAGTAAGCCTGACTATCATGCTAGAGAAAATCTATTTCTGCTTCAATAACTATTCAGATGCTTTATGTAGAACAGCTAGATGAGGAGAGTTTGAGAGAATCACATCTATACCTTGGGCTGCAACTTACTCAATACATCCACTGAAAAGACCAGTATCTTCTAGGAGAGAGCCTGGTATTTCCCCCACAGGCTTGGGCTTGGATTACCCAGCAGCCTCAGATGAGCATAAATGTGCTCCAGCCACACAGCCAAAGCCTGCAGGAGGAGCTTACTTCAGTGTTTGTGGGTTGTGTGCTGGGAGAAAGGCTGAGCAGCCTTCTCATGTTGCATCTAGTACATGGTGTGTCTCTAGCAAGGTTCAGTAGCACCTTACGTTTGTCATTGTTTCTTAATAATTTTTGTAAATGGCTTTTAACCCTGAGTATGAGTCCAATTCTGATCAAGGTGGGTGTGTAGTTATCTGTTCATCATACGTAGGTGTCCTCTGTCTTTTTGGAGAGCCTACAGGAGATGAAGTATTTTCTCTAAGACTTCAATATAAAGAGAAACAAATACAAACAGCAAAAATGAGGAGGGCTGTGTCTATATGATTGTCCTTTGCTAAATGCTACTCATGCTAAATGCTACAGCTTTTACAGCTTGGGCTATAAAGGTTCAGAGAGGACAGTCCCTAACAGATTTTGTTTCAGAATCTGACTGCTGAATTATCCTGTAAGTGCCTCTCACCTTTCACTGAAATGTGGTCAAATAAATTACTTTTTGGCAGCAGATGTGGAAAGTCACTGCCTGGTTCTAACTCAGAAAAGTAGCTGATTTGCTTTCCTTTATTGCAGAATAAAGGAAAAATTATTTTATGTCCTTTTGCAGGGAAGGCTGCTTGTCCCCCATCAGCCCAGAGGCATGGCCCCTTGTGCAGTCTTTCATATGCCACAACCGAACGTTCATCCTGGACGGCCACGTGCAGCTGAAGACAAGTCTGCAAACCCAGGAGCGACACCTTTTCCTCTTCACAGACCTTCTGGTTGTTGCCAAGTCCAAGTGAGTATGGGCCCCTCAAGCATTGCTCCTGCTGAGCAGACCTTTTCTTCAGTGGGACATAGTATGAACTTCCAGAATGCTTTCTTAGTGGTGAATCTTCCCTAAAACATAAGGAAACGGGTTTTTTTGACCTCTCCAGGGACCTTTGAAAACCTCATCGCCATAGGGCAATTTCTGGATGCAGCATTTTATGGAAGTATCAGATATTTTTGATATATTTCATGTTTTCTGTCATCTTCTCCACTTTAGGGGTGCAGTGTCACAAAAGACTCAATGGCACTCAGCTATGTCCAGTGTGCTACTTTCAACTTCTTGTTTTGGACAGGTCATCTTCAGTCCTGTGGGGTTTGAGTAACACCAATGGTTGTGTTGTACAGGGATTAGAGATTTTAACCTTTACCTGGAAGCTGCTTTCATACACCCCAGGGATGAGCAACTGTATAAAAACAGAGATTGCAGGCAGCACTGCTGTGTCTGTCTCTGTAGGTTGTCCTGTGCCAGAAGGAGCATGGGGAAGGGGAAGCCATGCTGAGCAGTCTGCGTAATGTTCATGTGTAATCAGGCTTGCTCTTGAGCTCTGATTATTCACTCTACCATTCACAATTAAATCACATTTATGAGCTGTGTCTAGCATGCCAGCTTCATGTGGCATTTGTGGTTTAAGGCAATTTTATAGGGTGCTTTCACTTGTTATGGGTTGTGGGGGAATACTAATAAAAAATCCTGATGTAGCTTCACTCTCTGTTAGGCATTGTGCTGTGGTTTCACGGGGTGGGCAATCTCAAAGTGAATCTTGGGCTTTTGCAATGTGTCATTTTGCTGAAGCAATTGTTTCAGGGGCTTCTGAGAAAAGCCAGAAGAAATCTGTGTTTTCTGTAGAAATCTGAGCTGTGTCTGTTTGAATCACACATAGTAAACTTAACCCCCCAGCTGAACTCCCTCACTTGATGTGGTGTGACAACACAGAGGATATTTTACACAAAACATGTTCTGCTATGGGTGGGTGGAGAACATAAGGATATTTAGGGGAAATCTTGGTATTCTACCAGCACTAGCAGTAACAGCATTGTTACTGTATTGATTTTTGTTTGTTGCTGGTTTAAGGTGGAATTCACCTCCCCTAATTTCAGCTGTAAAGTGAAATACTTGCAATTTACATAGGTTTCTCAGTAGTCACTGAGGCAAAAGCAGCTCCTTACTGTGGCAAACTCACCTGTGGTGAAAGAGCATTAATAGTGGGTGAGGGGAGTTATGCCCTTGGGGTCTCTCTCTCTCTGTCCACTGGCTTAGCTCCTAAATTGTGAAAGAGTACAGTCAGGAGGGATAAAGCCCTCCCTCTCTGGTCAGCGTGCTGAGCACAAGCTGTGTTACAGCCCCAGGCTGAGCTGCACATTGCTGCAGGTTTGGCTGCGTCCCTGTGGGACTGTTTGCATAGGAAAGCACTAGTTGGTGTAACCACACAAAAATCTGGTCCCCAGGGAGTAATAGCAGCTCCTGCAGCCTGTGATTTAATGTGGTGAAGAGATACAATGTTTAAAAAAGGTGGAAGAGAACAATTTGTGCTTTTGCATGTGAAAAAGGGTGAGGGGGGAGCAAGTCTTTTCTAGAAATGGTAAAAATAGTGTTTTGAGTGATTTTACTTCATGTATTTTGAAGAACTAATTGGGATGTTCTCTCTAGAGCTGCCCTGTCAGCAATTAAAGCATCAGAGCTGTCACTAATGAATACTACTTAAAAATCAGCATTTTTAAAGCTGTCTCACACTAAAATGCCAATGCTGATTCCTAGAAGAAAAGCCCGAGTGTATATATTGCTATGTGGCCATGACTGTCGATTGCTATTGACTTTTTAATAGCTAGTACAGAGTCAAAGCAGTAAGACTAGGACAGAATTAATCATACAGTTGAATCTGACTTAACTTCAGAATTATTCCTTGTGAATAATTCTGTGTTAAGTAGTTTTTAGCTTGGGGCATATGAACCCCTAAGGTGTCTTGGGTCCAGCTGGGCCCCGTGCAGGTGTGAGCTCAGCTGCAGGTGACCAGTCACTGTACAAGTGGAACTCATGTACAATCAAGCTTTGTATGGCCAGCAAATGTGTACAGGATTTTCCTAAAGAGAACAAGTATTTTGTGTCCTCTGAGCTTGCTATGTAAACTGGTTGTACAGCACTGAGCTCCTGCTTAAAGGCAACAAATTGGCATTGCTCCCGTTGCAATTTGTGAGGGGTAAGTCCTATCCATAAGTTGTTCATGTATGACTTTGGAAAAGGGGCCTGTGTGTTCATTTTTCTGCTACTTTCTAATAATTTCTGAAATACAAACTCCTACCGTTTCCTATGATGCATTATACCAGTTTATAAAAAATAAGAGTGATACTCACATGCTGTGTTCCCCTGCTGCCCTATCCTTCACCACCTTTATGTGAGGGTTAAGTCACAAATGAATTTATTGAAAGAGTTTTTCTAACCAAAGATAAGTATGTAAAATGTTATACTCTTTTTAATATATTGATTAGATTTCTTACAGATAGTGTATGCTTTTATTTGGCAGTGTAAATATTTCAAGGATCTGTCAGTTCAGTGATGAAGGTGTCTCATGTAAGTTTTTGTGTGGGAAACACAGAGAAATGGTTTTTTTTTTCTCCTTTGTAATATGCACCTGTGTACATACACGTGCCTTTTAAGGGTATTTTCCTCAAGTGGCTGGACATAGAAATTAATGGCTGAGTTCATACATGGAATTATGGTAGCAGTCTCACAGTAGATCCATAAATGCTTTTGTCAGATAGTTCAGTTAAGGAGATTAGCAAATCTAGAGAGAAATTAATCTGCCATCTGTTATTGGCTGTAAGGTATCCAATTGTAAGCAAAAGGAACTGTGTGTACTCTGCAGAGTACATAATTTGGGGTATGTCAATTCCTACAGCATTGGTTTTCATGATTTTTCTGTTGAATTCGGGTGATTTGGGATCTGCTTGATATTGACAGTAACAGGTGACTTCCTTAAAAAATAAACAATACTCATTAAATTGTTACTGTACCCATTTTTTAAATGTTCTGCCATGCTGTTGCTTTAGTCAGCAATATATTCATTTCAATAGCTTTGGCATTTTAATAGAAGACCCATGTTTCACAAATGCTGAGAAGCCATGGATTGCATAAAGGACATGGCAGAGAGGGATAAAATTATACTTCAGGCTCTTTAGATGTTAATGGAGGCTACTGTTTCAGCACCTCTGGAAACCAGGCCACTTGAATACTGATAATAGCTGAAAGCTGTGACTGGGCATGGCAAACAGGGTAAGAATATACATCAAGCATGATTGGAGAGCACCCTTGTGTTTCTGCCAATACCCTGCTGACACCCACTACTGGCACTGTAGGGATATGGCTTTATGGACTGTAAATATTAAAAAAAATGAAACCTCATGTAGAGTGTTCAATGTACTGGGTAATGGCAAAAAGAAGTTGAGAAGAAAGAGAGAGTCAATAGATTGATTTGGTGGAGTCAGACCAGACATCCACTTATTAACATCTACATTAGAATTCACAGCTGTATTTTTTTTGTAAATCTACATTTTCACAATTCATTCCATGGTCAGTCAGAGTACAGTTATTTTTGTATTCTTGGCAGACTTTACTTGTTGCATCATAAACTTATTTTCTAACAAGCATGTTGAAATATGCTCCTGTACTTTGGGTAGCAAAATTTAGTAAAGAGAGGTGAAATGTTCAGCTGAATCAGGAGACACCATAGCCTTAGGCTTGATATGTACTGATGGTTCTTTGTTGACTTCCTCTGAATGTGCTGCACTATCCTACCACACCTGTTAGCACAGTGTCAGCTGGAAAACTCAGACCAGCCAGGTTCATCTAAGTCCTCTTTAAAGCAGCAAGGTTCAAGTGCTTTCATGTTTCAGACTGTATTAGTTCAGTCTGTCCCACATCAAATACCTTGGAAATGAGGCTAATCTCAGAGAAGGCAGTCCATGTGTACCCAAGCCCTTAGAAACTGCTTACCTGGAGTGTTTATTTATAGAGCACTAATCACCATGGTGCCCAGCACTGTCCCCATCCACATTTACAACTCAGTGGTGAGCTGATGTGCTCTTGGTTTCAGGGAGGGGATGCTTTTCCTCCAGCCTTCCCCTGCTGGTTCAGGAGAACCATAGCTCAGGTAATTCTGCAAGTCTTGAAGCAAATGGCTGTAGCAGTGCTACAGAGCTGGATTGCCTTTGGGAGTTTTTACTTGTTTCTCATGTAGCACTGGTGCTCACCAATCCTACAAAGGAAGGACACTTACAAAGAGAAAGTACTGGAAAAGAAGAGTTGAAGTTAGAAGTGAAATTCTGTAAATTTGACCTTTACTCAATTGTTTAGTAGCATAAAACATAGGAAGGGCCAAGTTTTTAAAAATTGGGACAACTATGTATCTTCCTTGTAGATGAGTAAATATTTTGAGAATGTGCAAGGTCTTCGCTCATTCAGGTAATGTGGTCCTAAAGTTACCCTGTAGAAATTTTGTGAAAGCTGTGTGATGACCTGTGCTGTAGTTAACACAAATGGCAATTTTCTGCTTGTTCTTTCTTCAGGTTTGCTTCATTTGCCCTGGCCTTGTTATCACTACTTAAACTCATCATAATTTTTGACCCTGGGGCTAAGTAATAGCACTGCATGGTGAACTCCTCAATGGCATTAAAGTCGCTGAAAGGAGAGTGAAATACAAGTGGCAATCTTTGCCTCATAGCAAGATTTGGAGGGCAACTCTAGACATGGACAGATTTCCCGTGAGAAAGGGAATGTCCAGAGGTGCCAGAAGCAACCTGTATATCGCACAAATAAGAGATTTGTTGATCCCATTTAAATGAAAAATTGGTATGTTTTTATATGCAACCAATAAAACTTTTTCTTTAATCGAAGTAGAAGTGCTTCTTCTATCAGCTCCAGTGCAAGCCTGACGTGTGCCTGAAGGAAAAAAAGCCTCTAGTTGTTAAATCTGCCTTCTGTGTTTTCATGTGTGTGACATACCTGTGAATTTCTGCCTGCAGGTCACACTCTCATTTCAAACTGAAGTGCCAAGCACGTCTCTGTGAGATGTGGACAGCATTTTGTACAGAAGAAGTCTGTGAAGGCAGCACAGACCCAGACCGGTCCTTTGTTTTGGGCTGGCCCACCACAAACTGTGTGGCAAATTTCAGGTAAGAATTGAGATACATTTTATTTAACAAATATTTCTAGGCTGACAGGTAATGATGAGACTGTCACAGGTTCATTTCAGCACCAGTGAATGTGGGGAGCAGGATCTTGCTGATTCTTAAACCAATTCCTTCTACTCCTCAGAGCAAGTTGCCCTCTGTACCTCAATTTCCATCTCACTTATCACTGTAAAAATTGAGGAAATATGTGATTTGGCAAAGCACTTTCTGTGCTGCAAACTTGCTTAGTGGAAATTACCTGCTTTTTGTGTATCTTGACAAACAACTTGCCTGATTAATAAGATGAACTACAAATATTAAACAGCCAAACTAATGAAAGGATCAAAGATACTCTTGTAAGATAGTTTTAAACAGAAGACCATGTAGTAGCAGGAAACATACAGTGAAATACTGACCTTGTCCTAGTTCTGGTTTTGATTTAATTGTGCCAGAGAAAATGTCAAAACTCCTCTTAAAGCTGAATCTCTGAATTTTAATAGAGAGAAAAAAATTTTGGCCTGTCTTTGCAGCATTGACTGTAAGACACATAAGGGCTGTAGAGGTAATTTCAGTGATTAGGATAATTTTAGTCTCAGCAGGAGGGCTCTTTCGTCACTTTGGATGGGGGAGGGCACCATCCTCCTGAAATCCCAGCTGCTTAGCCACATTAATTTGCCCGAGTCTTGGAAAAAGCATTTTCGTCTTTATCAACACAGAGCAAAAGCTGACGTATCTGGCTTAATTTCTGTGTCCCATTGTCTATACCTAAGGATAATGTTGTCTACAAACTGCACTCTCTTGAGCTGGTTGTGCTGTTTATGTCTTCTACACTTTATAGTCCTGAAACAGAGATGAAAATTTCTGTTGATTTTCAGTTGAAATCTTGCCAGTAAACCGGAGCTTTGATCTAAAGACAGTATGTGATCCTTTATAGATAACTGAAAGTAGTTGAATAGGAAAGCAATAGCTTCAGTCAAAAAGAGCCAGAGATTTTACAGAAGAGAAATTATTTGATGTCTGGAGGTACACAGAAAAATCTAAAGTGCCGTGCATGAGTGCACAGATGTCTGTCCAGCAGAACTGAAACAACCAAATCAGAATCATATTTGTAACATTCAAAAAGTGCATTTCTCTCACAGCATCACTGAGTGGGTTTGTAGTTCCCTAAATGCCTGCTGTGGAAATTTGAAAAGCTTGATTTGCAAAAGCAGCAGCGGGAATAGCAGTTACATCTTGGGACAGGATTTAAATCAAGAAAGTTGAAGCAAAATTAGGTTGGATTCCTTGAACTGTCATATTATTAACTATGTTTTACTGGACAGTTTTTTATCCTTCCAAGTATACATATGAGATAAAGATAAATGAGATAAGACTCAAAATGTCCAAATGGACGTTTTGACATAAATAAGTCCATAAAATGGACTTATATGTACTTTATGATGTGCTGATCAAACAAATATTAAATAAGAAGATAATTAGAATAGTGAAAGTGGAAAGAAGTCAGTGTACATGAGTAAAGACCTTTAAACTTTTGAATTAAGGTCTTTTTTTTAGAGTACCCTCCTCTTCTAATTGGACATTTCTTTAAGAGCTCAACACATTTCCTGCTGAGATCAGTGGTGAAGCTTTACCTTCTGTGGCAAAAACTGGTAACTGGGGCTTTTAATCTCCATGGCAGGCTTTCCAATTGACTTTGCAGGGAAGCAGACTTTTCATTCAAATCTAGGTACACGTTTTCGTTTTTGTAGGTATTTATGAAATTGCAACCAAGAAACAGTCTATTCCATTGTGGTTTGTAGAAGGACTATTTTGGTATTAGAATGATGGCTGATTTGTCCTATTTTTTCTTTAATTCTTTCAGGTCTGCAGAACAAAAGGAGACATGGCTGTCTTTTTTGCAAAGGTACTTTATTATATGGTCTTTAGAGACACTGGAAAGAGTCCTGGTCTAGACCAGTGATTCCCAAGCTGTGGTACCTATACCATCATGATAGATAAACTCTTTCGAAGTGATATTAAGAAAAAAAAATCTCATGTCTTCTTCATCAGAAAATGTTGTGTGCTTTCATGCAACAATCCCTGTGCAAGGAGGGAATTGCTTCTCTGTGCTCAGCAGAAAACTGGAGCAATTCCTATCACACATTGTTCCTTCCCACCACAGCAGCAGGAGCCTCTGCCACCATGGCTCGAGTTGAGCCTGGAGCTCTTTCCATGGTGGTGGCATTCAAGCGAGCCCAGCTCAGAAACCTCTGCTCTAGCCTGTCTGCTGCTCAAGGCTGGCTGTATTTTTTCCTGAATAAACATGCCCAAAGCTGGAGGGTAAGGTGGTGGGAGAGTTTACATAAATAGAGCTGCCTTATTTCATTCAGTGTTTGGACAGAAAACTACTAGTGATAGTTCTGTTTTCTGGTTGCCCAGTTCTTCTGATTGAAGTTTGTGTCTTTACCTGATTCTTCAGAGTACCTGGGTTGTTTAAATCATCCTTGCTGGGTTGATTTCCAGTTCACTGTTCTCCTGTTCAGTCCTTTGAACTAGTCTGTACTGATGTAACTGATTCCAGTAGGAGTCTGTAGTGCAGACTGAGGTGTCACAATGATGAGTAGTTTTAGCTTGATTTTTTTCTATTCTCTTTCTCTGCTGCCTACTCTGATTTCTGCAGTGAACTTCAGTAGAAGAGGGAATTTCTGGGGGCCACAGTCATCATTCCTTCCAGATACTGCTGGATGCTTTCTTGTCCTCAGAGATCTTTCTACTGCAGTACATCTGCAAATAATCTCCTTCTTAGCAAGTTACTGCTTGATTGCTGTATAAATCTCCATCTTGCTATTTATGTGTGCAATATTAGAAATTGACTTGTTTTGTACTTGCTTTGTCAGCCGAATAAGAGAAGAGAAGGAAAAAGACAATCCTAAAAGCATTCCTCTGACGATAATCGCAAAGGATGTGGGAACTTGTGCATACGTAAGTGCTCTTGAGCTAAACAGGGGTCTAAATCCACATCACCTGTGAGTGCTATTCACCTGCAAATCCTTTGGATATTGAGACGTTTCCTTTGCTTTGCAATATTGTTTAGGCATTCAGCTCCTTGAAAAGTCTTGGCATAGACAGCCCTGAAATATTTGTTCTCTGTCTTTAATACTTGATTTCCATTTTAAATGCAGTGTGCTTGGTAAGAAATACTGGTTCTGGTACATAACCAAAGAATGTACATACAGTGTGAAGTCCCAAGAAACACCTCTCGCAGAATTTATGCATAAGCATCTCCAAGTACAATGTTCCTTTTTTTTTTTTTTGCTTGTAAAACTTACCTAACCCCACAGCTGGCTTCATTAAATTCTGCAAAGTTTCAGTTGTCTTATTGTTTATAATGATCTTAAATCAGTAAAGCAATGTATAAGAACACCCTCAAATTGCCTCAAGCATATTAATCATCAAGTAATTGATGTTGGTGAATTTATAGGCAGAGTAGATAGCAAAGGAAGGTCATCCATAGCATACATATCCACTACATAATTTTTAACCAATTCAAGCTAAATTCTTGAATGTAGTCAGTTCCATAGAGATACCCTAGCATTCAGTGATAATCAGTCCATTCCTCCTCTGCTTTTTGTCTTTTCTGACTATGCTTGTGACATCTCTATTTCAAGCTTAGAATCCTAAGGAGCATGGGCAAGGGCATAAGAAATTCTCACAGAAGTTAGATTTCACTGTAAGTTTTTGCCCAACAGTGACTCTCCACTTAGAATTCTGTGTTTGCATAAATAGAAGCATAAAGGAGTCTGCCTTTTTTCCTTTTTTTTTTCTCCCAGAAAATAATTTTTACGGTAAATAGTGATACAATTGCCAGGTTGTTAAGACAAAAGTTAATAAGAGTACTAGTAATGTGGCAGTTCAAATGCAGGACTGCAGATCTGCTCAGGTGTAAAAATATATAAATCATACATGCAGTCAGGTGTTGCAGTCTTGTACCGGGGTTTGTTGGGGCTTTCTGCACTGTCTTTTCTCCTTATCTATAATTAGCTCTCATGCCATATATGGTCTCTTGATACTGACAGTCCTGGGAACAACACACTGTACTGAACAAGACACTGCAGTCTTGATATTATCAGTAATAAAACAGAAGAGGAACAGAACAGATGGAAATTTTGTGATGCACATAGTTCTTATGGTGCTGTGGTTCCTGTGCTACGGCAGCTGGAGATGCCCAAGAAGTATTTCATTTTTGGACAGTAGGGAAGGCTGAACACAAGGCATAAACTATATTCTAGCCAAGAGCAAAACTTATGCAAATGTGCTGACCTACTCCTGAGAGCCAGATGTCATTGCTTCAGGCAAATGTTAAATTTTTTATGGTATAAGCGTTCATATCTGTCCTGAAGCAAGATACACAGTATTCTCGTTACTTTCCTTTCATTGCCGTGGCAGCTTGTTACTGTCAGGGTCTTACACAAAGGTACAGCTCAGATCTTTTTTAAATGCAAAATGTCAGGGGTTTGTTTCACCTGAACATCTTATGGCCAGCTGATGTGCTACACAAGGTGCCAGGGTACTGCAAACTTGAGACTGGCAGTAAACATCTGCATCCCAGCTCTGTTACCCACCCTTCTTTGGGCCATCAGGCGAGCCTGGGTGGTTTGTTACAGTGGGCTTGCCTTTGTTCTGCCAAGCCTTTAGTCTGGCTGTAAACCAGCTGCAATCCACAAGCTGTGTAGTCCTGGTGGCAGAGCCAAGCCAGCCTCTAACAGGGGTTTAGTGACCTGTGATTGGTGTGTGGGAGTTGGCTGGGAAGTGATGCCAGCGTGGCTGTGATGCTGCTAGCGTTGGAGCAACACATGGAACTGAGGTACAGAGCACTGCCCAGCAGTACAGGGGCAGCACTGGTGCCAGGCAGCAAGTGCTGAAATCTCACTCTAGAAAGGCTTCCTGTGGAAAGTGGCACTTTGGCTGACTGACACAAAGCTCAGCACTTTGTGCTGGTCGCCATGGCTGGTTAGAAAGCAGGGTCTCTGCTGCTCCATGATGGTCCAAAATGCCTATCGGCAGATTCTGGAGGGTGCCAGGAAAGTCATGTTTTAACTGGATGGAACATTACCAAGAGGAAGTGCTTCTGGTACTAAGCCAAATCTAGCTTTGAGAAATCAATATAGAATGTGGGAAAGGTTATGGGGATGAACAGCTTGTGTACAATACTTTCTTACCATGGAGATCTTCAGTTGAAAAGGGCAGAAATTAACAACTGATATTTCACTGAAAAAAATTCCCTGAAATATTTCATTTTTCAAAGGAAACTTTTATGCTTTTAAATTAATAAAGCCATTATGTTTCCCTTATGCAGTATCTAAAAGTGCAGTTAGTGCTTCTGACTTCTTGAATATTTTAATGTGGAAGTCATGTCTCTGTAATACTCTCTCTTCTGATCGAGCTGTTGGGGACGCAGGAAGCAAATACGGAAAGTATGTGACAAAGCAGAGGAATCAAACCTTGGTTGCAGACAGCTGGGCCTTTATCTATGTAACATAATTTATTTATCAAGTAAAATTTTAACAAGATATTATCATTTTTTCTAACAATAAATTATGCAGAGCTACTGCACTTCAGATACTCTTTGCAAATCCAAATTTTTAATGCTACTTTCCTCTTCTCCTTTTTTCTGTTCACAGTCAAAAACCCTAAGTGTTACCAATGTTGATACAGCAAATGATGTAATTCTGATGGCCCTGCAGCAGCTGGGAATTAATGTAAGTCCTTGCACCAGTTTTAATGAGTCTTTCTTTGTGGTTACTTTTAACAATCAGATCTTCCCTTGCACTTTTTCCAAGTTTTAGGATATGAACATTAATTAAATCCTTTAGCACAGTAGTTTAGAGTTGTTGAAATGCAGCAGAAGTGCCTTGTTAACATATAGACCTCCAGAGATTATCAAGTGCCTTAAAAGTTTCGAGTAAGCCTCTCATCCCTGTAAGGGATCAGTCATGTTTCAAGTTGCTTTTAAATCTCTTTTGCTGATGCCTAAGAGGAGATATCTTTACTCAAGAAGTGAGAGTTTGATAGAGCTCCTTTTGCATGCTGTAATATGAACGAGAAGCCTGCTGGTCTGCCTGTTAGTTGGTTTCAAAGTGTGCAAGCATGCATGATCAGCTGTCCTCAGATTGCACTTCTCTCAAGTGTCCCAGTCAGGTACTCAAAATATCCATGGACCTTTGGAGTTATGTGAGATACGAATGTAACTGATTGCATGGAATCTGAATGCACCCAATTTAAACAGTGTCCTGAAACTGTTCTGGAAAAAGGCTTTTACAGAACTTAAGATAGTGCAGGGTAATGTACCAGAAAGATGCAGTGATCCCTGCTAGATCAAGTACTGCCTCAACTGGCTTCCTTTGCCCTAAGCCAGACTAGGTAGTGCCTCAGGTGTAGTAGAGGATCAGTGCCAGGGACAAGAATTCTGGCTCTCTCACTGTGTTTCACAGTGTGGCTCCAGCCAATACCAGTGATCCTATAGAAGCTCCTGGATGACAGGTTTATAACTGCTCTGTCAGCTTGCTATTTGGGTAACAGGATTTTTTAAAATGGTCTCATTGCATGGAGTCTGAAGAGTCTTGCCATAGCCCTGAGTGTGAAGAGCCAGATATGATGAGCAAAATGCCACTGTTACACTTCCCTGGGGCTTCTGGATACTCACAGCAGAAGTTGGAGTGACCTCAGAGTTTGCCTTCCCCAGCATGCATTATCCCTAATTTATACAGGCTTTTAATGCAGGAGTCTATTCTGCTAGCTTGGCATTTCCCAGGCACAGCAATTTGTGTCTACCCATCTTGTTACAGCTCAGACACCTCATTTACACCAGGGCTGGGGCCCTGGCTCAGAATCCAGTAGTCCATTTAATTAAGGAATCTCTGGAGTAGATAGAGGGATTGCAAGGTGAAAAGGATAAAAGGTGAATTAAAATTAGGATTTTAATTGCAAATTGTCTCCCCTGCTCTGCACCAAAAATCAGGAGACTAATGCTATTACAGCTGCAAGTCTTTATTGTGATGTGCTTTATTTTTACCCATTTTATGGGTATCATTTGCACTTCCTCACTTTGTGTACAGAAAAAAACAGAAAAATTGTGGTATTTAATGAGAATACTTTGTTTGAGATTAGCAAGAGGAGGAGCTGGTTGGGTTTCAGCACTGTGTTCTTTTGTATGTATAACAATCAACCTTTTCCTCCTCTGCATTTTTATTTCAAGTGGAAAAAGAATGAAAGCCATCTGAAAGATGTATAATCTTGCCTGCAGAATTATTTGCCCAAGTAATATACTACATTTTTTCACTGCTTCTTTATGGCAAAAAGCCTTTTTTTCATTAGAGGAATATCACAAGATTAGCAATAAAATCAAACAAGCTAAATAAATTAAGCTGTAGCCTGCATATCAATCAAACACCCAGCCTCCTGGCAGGATTGTTCTGGCTGTAAGGAAGCTCTGCCTTACATGCTGTATTAAGGTTTTTTTATTTCTGTCCACAGAGAAGCGCTTGAAGGGAGCTCCATGACTTTTCAATGGCAATTATAAAAACTACATTTCACATATTGTGTGATTAATGGGGCTATTACTTTGGCTGAGTTCACTCTGGTTTAACACATCAGGGTTTTTTCCTCTGGTTTCTCTGATAAAATGACAGCTAGCTCATACAAAATGGCATTGATCATCTGTTCCAAATTATCAAGTGGGGCAGAAGGAAGGACCTTGGGTTTCCCAGCTTTGTAAGTACACTTGCTGACTTTCCTGGGACAGTCACATTTATCCTGACAAATGGCCTCATAAAGCCATAAAGGACAGCATTTGCAGTCAGAGATGAACAGCCTTCCTCCTGGAACCACGCTTACTGGCTCTTCCCTCCCCCTGCTTCCCCTTCACAGCAATGAACCCTTTCATATATGTATGTGAAAGGAAAAGCAAATACCCTTTCTTGTGCTCTTCAGCTGTATTTATTTGCTCCTGGCTGCTTGCCCCAAGGCATCAGAGATGTCTCCAAAGCTTATTTATTTTCCTTCTGCCCCCTGCTAGCTGACTTAACAGCAGTGCTAATATGGGCCAGAAAGCTCTGACAGTCAGAGAGCAAACTGCAAAGCCTTTATTGGGTGTATCAGCATTACATCAGGTGCATATGCAGCAAGGAGGAAGAGTCTCAAAAGACAGGAACACTGAGTAGAGGTCCAGAAAATGCAGGATAGTAGGCAAGTCTGTTTAAAAGGAGCTAGGAATTAACTTTGGATCTAAAAAAAATGCTGTCATGAGGTATTTGTCACTTTTTATAGCCAGAAAACTTTTAGAGTTTAACTATCCTGATTTAGTAGTGTCACTGACAAGGGATTTAAGGTAAAAAAGATCACTTTAATGCAGTGTATTTTTCTACTTTTTATTTTATTTTGTGCATTTATGCTAAAGGCAATATTTAAAATTCGCTTTGATTTTATTTGATTTAAATCAGAGGTTTTCACAGCTTTTCTGAAAACTGACTACATTCCCCAGTCTTTTGAAAATTTTCTCTTTTGATGTAAATTTATCCTCTCTGCTGTACACTTTAAAGAGAGCTCAGTAGTCTTAAAACACCATGCAGCAGTCCCAAGCCCTTCCACATAAGGGCTGCACAGAAAGGCTGACAGCAGCCCTACAATGAGATTTTGGGGCAGCATTGAGGCCAGAAGCCTGGGGCTGCCATCCTTGCTTTGGCATCATTAGGGTGGGCTCAGGTCTCAGGTGAAGATGCTCCTGCCCTGTGCTCCAGTGTCAGTCACAGGATGCTGTTGGCTCACCAGCCTGAGCTCTTCCTGCTTAGAGATGTAGAAAAGTTGGGGAGAAGGTGGAGAAGAGTAGTGAAGTGGGCTCTGACATTCATCTCTCTGCTGCTAGGAGGCACTCCAGTCTGAGGGAAGAAATGGGGGCAAATCTGCCAATTTTTTCAGAAATGATGGGCTCACACTGCTCAGAGCTGAACCCAGGTCACATAAGCCACATTGCACATGACAGATGCACTGCAGGAATTTTGCTGGTGGCAGACTTTGGCACTGCAAAAGTAAAGGGGATTCCTTTGACCCTGCTGTCAAGGTGCAGATTGTCCTTATATTGTGAGAAACTTTATGTGAAAACCTGTCCTTAATGGCTGACAAACTGATTCTTAATTATGGTTTTAAAGGGCTCTGAAAAAGACTACAAACTATGGGTGATTTCAGGAAGAGAACATGCTCCTTACCCTCTTATTGGTAAGTTGTTGACACTGTTTTTCGATATTCACTCTGACACTACTGCTGTAGGAAGCAAGAAATAGAGAGAAGACTGAAATTCAGTTTCCTCTTTTGTTTAGTTTTTCCTGTTTTTCTCTTAGTTCCCTATCACACAAGTTTGCCTGAGGACTTAGTGAAATGCTGATCCTTTGTTTTGAAGAGCAATTGTCTGCTTGTGTCACTAAGAGGTTGAGGAAGTTCATTTATTTCTGCCCTAGTTTTGCTGCATGAGCCTCAGTGTTCCTGCAGAGTTGGCCTCTCCAGTCACCTCCTCTTCTGGAGGTTGTCCAGCTTTCCTATATTTCTTCCTACAGCTCCATAGCATTGTTTACTCCCCTCCTCAGGAAACATCAGCAGAACTTTGAGAAATGATCTTTCCTTCCACAACTAAAGTTAACTGATTTAAGGGGTCCTTTTCAATCCTGTATTTCTCATTCTGGCTGACAGCTCCTCTGATTAGGAGCAAATTAGTTCTTATTAACTTTCTAAAATGCTTTTCAAAACATTTCAAGACCTGGAATCAACACAAATCTCAGAAATGATTGGATGGAGTGATTTTATTTTGGGCCGTGATTCACTAAGAACAAATCCATTTCCATTAGTAAGGACATTTCCCTGTAGAAGCCCATCATTACTTGTGCTGTATGAGTTTGCAGATGATTAGAACAAGGAAAACTTACAGATTTTCTGAGTTTTTTCTCCTGCAAATCTAATCCCAGTAAATCTTAGCATTCCTTCTCAAAGCAGCCTTAGCTACAAATGCTTCACTGGAGTCAGACAGCGCTAATATTTATAAAATGTCTAACTTATGCACCTTATACTTGTGCATACTGTTTTGCCCTTGAAACATACAGGCTTTGGGTTTCTATTATTGTGTATCTTCAGATCAAATCACATCCATGGCTTTAAACATAGAAGGAGAGAATTCAGAAATGGGAAAGGCCTTTCTAATTGACTGACTCTCACTGCAATTTCAAGGTGCAATCTGTGGAAAAGAAGAATCTGACATGAAAGTGATGCTGTTCTTGATACTTACGCAAAGGTTTATTAGATAAGGCATCTTTTCCATTCTCTTGGTGTTCAAGTCTAACTGCAAGCTAACTAAAACATCTTAGCTCTGCATCCATATTTAATATATTTAGTCCACCAGGTCTTTAGACAAGTGTGAAAAGCATCTTTCCGGTGGCATTTCTGAAAGCTCCTCCAGAAATGAATTGCCTCTGTGTAGTCCTCAAAGATACTGGTTAAAGCTCATAGCTCATTTGCATCAGCTCTGTGATTAACACTTCCTTCCTGTTTCAGGCTCAGACAGGAACCATAATTGTGTCTCATTTGACTGAGTTAATGGCTGTTGGACTTAACATGTTAAGGGAGGGAAGATCACTTCCACACTGGAATGTTTTGGTTTTGCATGCTCAGCAAAAGTTTGGCTTGACTGCTCCCAAAATCTCATTTCTATCCAGAATGATATGATAGGTGAATTATATCCACCTAAACTTTCAGTGCCACAATAAAAGCAGTAGAAAGAGTAAACATTGACTTCAGAAATAGTCACTTTTATTTTTTTCTAACAGGCTTTTATGTGATACAGCTGCAATAGATCTGATTTTACTTTTACATCTGTTTAACTACACCTAACTCAGTAACTCCCTATCTGCCAGTGTATGATTTATGCCCGTGCAAATACGGAGAAAAGCAACAATTCTTACATTACTGAGAAAGTGCTGCGGGCCAGCAAGCAAAATTTGCTTTTCCTCCAGGGCAGATGGAGTTTTGCAAGTCTCCAGTCAATCCAACAGAGATTATTACGATTTCTCTTTGAACAGGACATGAATATCCCTTTGGAATTAAAATGAGCCACATTCGTGACGCTATGCCCCATGGATCAAAGCACTGTGCCTGCCCCAGGCAGCTTCAGGGCCCTTTCTTGACGGAGCAGCTGCCCCAGGAGCTGCAGTGCCAGTTTGTGCTGAAGCCCAGCCAGGTGGCCGTGTGCCAGCAGCTGAACGGTACGTTGTCCTCTCACCCAGCATCTCTCCCCTCAGCCTGGCCACCTGGCTCTGCTGCAGAAGGCAAATGTGCCGCACTGGGGGCGCAGTGGGAAGCACAGAGGAGCGTGCAGGTGTATATTCCAGCTGCTCGGGGGGTTTTGCAGTGTAGCTCTCACTGATCTGAATGTGCTGTTGTGCATGTGTCATCTTTGTAAGTTATTTTGACAAGCTGCCTGTCAAGTGATTGTTCTAAAATCGGCAAAAGAAAGACAGAATCTCTCCCCTGCAATTTTTGTGAGTATCTCTGCAGCCCTTGCTGTGCTTTGTAGCAAGGCGGGGTGGTTTCATGGTTCAAGAGTCAAGGCTTCACTTGGGCACAGAATTCCCATGCAACACTTGACAGCATCCTTCATCTTAATAAGGGTACTTAGGGCTGCACACCTACCTCACTGGGACCCTCAAGTGGCAAAGTCTAGACAGGTACATGAGTTCCTAGATGAGGTGAATGAATAGAACTTTATTTCAGTGCTCTTTAAGTAAAATAAAGTAATATTTTCTTGTGCCTTTGGCCTTGATGCTGCAAAAATATGAGAACCTGCTCTCTGTTTTGCATTCTGGTGTCAGTGACACAATGACTGCTCTGCTCATGATAAAACAAATATGGAGATAGTCACAGGACTGGGGAATTACACTTTGGGCAAGGATACATCCCATGGTGTGTTTTTGTTGTTCTTAACACACTAGCATACTCAGCTCAATTAGGAACTCTGCCCTACTTCACTATTAATAACCATATCATAGAAAAAATAACATCTACACTGTTATCTTGGGCACTCCCCAATACCTAAGATCTCCCACAATATATGAATATGAATAGAAATAGAAATATATATAAATATAATCCATTTGTAATCTTTTAGAAATTAAATACAGTTATGCTATACCAGAGTCCATTACAAATTATTCTGGAAATTGATTACGTTTTATAAAAATTAATTTCCTTTCCACATACATTCATCCACCCCCTTCCCAGTAATTTGTATCATATATTACTTCATGGCATATTTTAAGAATGAGGCAATCTAGCAAAGGGGTGTAATTAGGTTTACAGGCCCTGCTTTGGCAGCTGATGTTGACTGGCAAAAGAAAATAGAAATGCAAATCAGGCCTGTAGAGTTCTAATGCAGATGTGTTATCATCGGTGCTGTGCAAGATGCAGGAGTGGAGTGAGCCTGGCTTGGGGCAGCAGAAGCCTGAGGCAGCCTGCAGGTCATGCACAGGGACTGTGCTAAATGGGAGAAACAGACTTTTAGTCCATTCACCTTTCCTTCTTTCATCAGACAAAACCTGTTGAAGTGATGTATAGGTGGAACTGCTTGCAAAGCAGGTTATCTCACATACAGTGTTGTTCCTTGTGCTTTTCCTGACTGTTTTGGGTTTGGAAAATGGCAAACATTACATGCATGCAAGCCAAGGCTATGATCTGGCTTTTGATCTTCAAATCAGCAAGCCAAAATCTGTGTTGGGTACCCACTGGGCACACTCCACATGCAGTGTGAATTTACAGACAGCAGTATCTGCAACCCCACACTTCACTGCCACATGCTGTGCTGTCCTCCCTCCTATCACTTCCCTGCAGCAGGATGCCACTGTGCTGGACATGCTGTCCCTTCTGGAGGCAGCAAGGAGCAGCTGCCCAGCTCCACCAGTGTGCACCACGGTTAGACAGCAGCGCAGGCACTGACAGGCAGGCATGACTGACAGCTGGCCCTCGTGTCAAGTAAGTAGCTTTGTGGACACCAAATGTGGTGGTGTAATTGCATCAGCTGTCCTGGCAGGATGGTTTAGAAAGTACAGGAGAATTTTCTATGTGGGAGAAATGGAGTGTTTCTGTTGCCTGTGCTGTAGCCTTCAGCACGTAACAGGAATGGTCACCTACCAGTTAAACATAGCCATTAAATTATGCTCATAAGCGCATTGTTAAATAGAGCTGAAGATTTATTTAGAAGTTTCTGATTAGTTTCAAGGAGAGGAAATGCAGTTTCTATGGCTAGGATAAATAGACATTCCCTTCATGTAAAATCTGAGCAGAAGAGGTGGCTGCCAGAAGCTCTGACCAAAATTTTCCAACAAACTGGTATTACTTTTTTCTGATTCTGGCTTAGAATAATTCACCAGAGCAAGGCCTTGAGGTTTTTGTATGGAGGTACTTCTGCAGAGCAATAATTGGCATTTGACTTGGCTGAGAGGAGTCTGGTCTTCTCCTAGTATTATAACTTTGCACAGGTTCAAAAAAAGAAAGAGTGCATCCACCCTTTCTCATCTCCTCTTCAGCATAAGACTTCTCTACACCCTTAAAAATTGGGTATGAAAAGGATGAGAGCTGCAGTTTGTTGCAATGATCCCTTGTTCACATTCTTAGTTTGAGACATGACTGTTAAGAGGGGAACAATCAGTAAGAGACTGAGAAGAGTTCCTAATTCTAAGACTCTTTGTTTTATTCACTTCTGATATTCCTTGTTCTCCAAAATAGCATCTTAATTTTTGCATCCACTGAGATCTACAGGATTTACAGAAAAAACCACCACTATATATTTGCCATTTTGTTGCTAGAATGCTGGCAAACTTTAGTTTGTGAAGCAGACCTTGTTCAGGTGCTAATACCCAGCTCATCTGAAGGGAAAGAAAATGTCATTTTGAAAGTTACAAGTCAGTTATGTTCTTCCAAAACAGGATCTGTCAAGTAAAGCCTTATATACTGCCAGACTTAGATTTCTTGAAGCTTTGGACTGCTTAAAATGTATGTCCTCATTATTTTTTATGAAAAGCATTTTTCTTCAGGCTTTCACATTCATATGTTCACATTTTGAGTTAAACTGTAACTTTTCATCCTGTAAGCATCTATTGAAAATACTTCCACCCATTCCCAAAGGGAGCATGATCTGGGATGGAAATGACGTATACTGAAAATCACTCTTTGAGCTAAAAACCCAATTCTAATAAATTATAGGAGAGAATAAATTATTGAAGTGAAAAATCTGGTATTTTACCACAATCCTTAATTCTGCAAGCCTTGGTTCTGGCCTCCACAACAACAGAAAGTAAAATGTTTGGAAGAACCAGCTAATTAAAATGTGTATGGGGTAGGCAAGCTGCTAAAACAATGCTGATTGGCTTTGAAAACACCTCCGAAAGGAAAAATATATCAGAATAAGTTTTTCCCAGTTAGCACTACTGTCCTCAACAGACTGTACTCCTTTTCCCTTTAGCAGTAATGCTGTTAAGAAGTCTTCACACTGGCTGATGTTGAGGAAGGTCGTATAAAAAGAACCCTTTTTGTGTCCCAATACCAGTATTTCCTTCTCTCCACACTCCAAACAAGAGTTTCCGTTAGTATGCCTCCATCAATATCTCATGGAGTATGTTACAAGGCAGACAAGCAGAGCCTATCAGTGTGCTGGCAGCATGCTGAATGCCATCTGGAAGGCATTGATTAAAGGGCAGGCACTGTCCCTGGGCCACAGTTGGCAAATGCTTGGAGTGAGGACACTAATGATATTCCTGTGTTGCGGGCAAGAGAGCAAAGGCAGTGGCTTTCCTGGTCTGAAAATGCCTCACCCCATTAGTTGATTCTCTGGTATTACTTGTGGAAAGTGTCCCACGTTAGCAGGAGAGCTAGGATGGCCCTGGACAGCATGCTGAGGTGAGGGCAGTGGATTTGCACCTGTAGGTGGAAAAATGAGTTATTTAGCAGAGTGCAGTTCTGTGTGAAGTCAGCAGGCTGAGGTTTGCCATCCTGTATTTGGTGTAGAGTGCTGACACTGCTCCAGCAGTGCAGGGCAGATGCTGGTGGTGCTCTTCAGAGCATGGGTAAGGCAATACATTCTACACACACACACACATGCACACACACATACACAGGTATGTACATGGTAGATTAGGCATAGCTGGATGGAAGGAGTTGGTTGAGTTCATGACATTTTTTCCTTTGAAACCATAGCAACTACCAAAACCCAAATATTGGAACTAGAATTGAAATGCATTTCTCATAATAAACACCTTTCTCTTTCCCCAGACTTAAGCCAAAAGTCATTTAAAAGGAAAAGATCTATCATAAACTGGGCTTTCTGGCGTGGCCCAGGCACTCACTTGGACAATGCACCCCTCTCCTCAACATCTGCTGCTCCTGGGAAGCTCTTTGGCCTCTTACTAGCAACCATCTGTGAGGATGACAACCTGCCCAAACCCCTCTTGGTGAGTCCCAGGCTCTGGGTTGGGTCTTAGAGTGGTGGAATTTCTCTGTGTAGTAAATGAGGGTATGTCTGTAAATGTGACATTGAAATTACGCAAGCAAAGAAACCAGAAAGGTTTCCACAGGGAAACCTCATTTGTGGTTCCCAGCAAGAACTTTGGTTTGTAACATATACTGTGGTCAGGCCCAGTTAATAACAGCATGAGAAATGTATGTGATCAGTCTGCTGCTCTGGGCTATTTCTCCTTTATAGCCTATGCTATAAGGCTGGTTTCCTAATCCTTACTTACACCATGTGAATAAATGCCACATTCACACATACTTTTTAAACCACTCCCAAGATCTCCGTAAAATCCCCATATCCATAAATGTCTCATCTACTGTCCCATATAGGCAGCCCACACATGCATAAAAATGCCACCTGCCCATAGCTAGGCAATTTCAGAGCCTCTCCTGAAATCATTCCAGGGCAGGCAAGCACTCTTGGGTCCTCATTTTTGGTCTGACAGCACCACTGCAAAAAAACAGGTGGGAATATGGAGGCTACAGTAGCCTCTTTTCATCCTGTCTTGAGGGAGCTCTGGTGCTGCGAGTGCCTCTCAAAACCAGCCTAGGACCATGAAAAAGGTTGTCCTAGGCCTTATTTCTAGGCATAATTAAGGCATATATGTGGCATTTGTGGTCATTAGAAGGCCCTGTTGTCAGTACAGCAGATGAAGTATTTACAGAGTGGGAATGAGCCCAGCAGGACTGGACCCTTCATCCTAACAGCCTGACTCCTGGCTGGAAGAAATTGCCAGAACTCCACTGAAATCAATGGGGGTCACACCAGTTTACAGGAAGAGATATTTTGTCTCCTAAACAGGTGCTTGATGTGCTGCTTTATCACTGCCTGAATTGTGGGATTTTTCAGGTCTATTAATAGTGTTTTCATGAAAGAAATGTGTGCATTTTCTTTATTTAGGTTATTTAAATGAGCCCTCCAGAGATGGGCTCTGTATGACTGTGATCACCTGATCCCTCCTTCTCTCTGTTTAAGAGATGAGCCAATGCTGAATTTCAGAAATTTCTCTGAAACACAAATATTAGTAAATTTTTATTTGAAAAAAACCCCAGAGTTACTAAGCATAGAATCACAGCATGGTAGACTTTGTGCTTTGAATTTTAAATATTGTGTTTATGCCACAAAATATAACCTACTTCTAAATTTATGCAGCATCTCCAGAGAATAGAATACTGGGGGACTGAATGGGATTTACCTGCAAGAGAGAGAAAATATCAGGAATGAATGCTGCAGGCATTCTGGATAACTGCTTCAGAGCTTCCAGCTTGCTTTCACAGCTGAAGGGCTCTCTTTTAGCCATTGATACACTGACTTGTCTTACACCATAGCTTCATTCATGTAGTTTCATCTGGGTTTGTTAGTTTAATAGGGGCTTCCCATTTTTATCTTGTGAATAATTTGTTCAAAATGTATTTTCAAAGGGTTTGTTCATGTGCTAACATCTTGTGTTGTGGGACTCAGCCTGTTTTGATGGGAGAGCTCTAAATTCCTGCAGAGAGAACAAAAATGCTGACATGAGTCCTGTTGCCATGAAGGTGCTCCTCCAAAGCATCTGCACTTACATGAATTCTTGATCTTGAACTTCTGCAAGAGTGAGAAAGAAACATTAAAGAATGAAATCAAAAGTAATAGCTTCCATTAGACTTATTTGCACTGCTGTATGGCAGGAAGACCTAGCTTACAGCTCAGACTAGGAAAGTCCCCAAAATCCATTCCTTATTCACTACTGTTCACTAATTCAGTTTAGTGATGATGGACCAGTGTCCCAGTGTCCCTTTTTTTGCCATAATTTTTGATAACTTGGTCCTCAGGCCACTGCGTGCATACACATGCAGAGTGTATGCTCGCAGAGACTGTCCAGAGACTGTCCACATGTTTCCCCTTTCGAAGGGAAAAATATGACAATTGTCAAAACATGACAATTCTACATTCCTTGGAGCAGGCCTGCAAGAGTTGACATGCATGTCTTAGAAATGGCCCACAGGAGACTGCAGAGAACTAAGCATCTGGCAAATATCCTGAACATATTATCTCAGGAGAAGTTTCAGCATTTCCTTTTCTCCTTGTTTTCCTCTATTATTTAACAGAAAAAAATCAGTCTCTCCTGTTATTTTAAAAGCTAGGCAGGAGTCTGCTTGTTTTCCCTTCTCTGTAATAAACTGCCTACTTGTTTAATCTTATGCTGCCTCATTGGCTTCAGGGGAGCCACAGGCTGAGCTTTATCCCCCTTGGAGTGACCTCCCAAGCAGGAGCACCTTGCCTCAGAGCTGGTTCTGCTGACAGCCCTGAGCTGCTTGCAGAGTCTGATACCACTCACAAGCAGCAAAGGGCATAAAAACCTGACTCTGATCTGCTGAGAGGTGCAGATATATATTAACAAAGCACTTTCTAGTTTAGTTAAAAATCTCTTTTTTTCAGATAACAACAGTGAAACAGAATTCTCTTTGTGGTTGGTGGTAATATTAACTACAATGATGAGCACTGAGGATCTCATATTTTCTTGCAAAATAGTGTCTGGCTGAGGCCACTGTCAAATGCAAAGCTATGAATTAGATAGACCACTCTCCTTTTCCCACACCACAGCATTTATATTTTTAAATGACTTGGCTGAAACTTAGACAGATCCTGGAAGGCCATGCAAAAAATTAGTGCTCAGCCATGGCAGCACGGTATTTCTGAAGGGGGGGTTTCCAAAATGAGAGCCCCAAATCACAGCTTAGCTGGGCGGTTTGGCATGGTTTGGAGGGTGAGCCTTGACTTGTGTCTGATTTCTGATATTTTTTAGGACTAAAAGGTTTTCAGCTGTGGCAAAAATGGCAAAACTACATTTTAGTGGCACTGGAGAATAAAATATATTTATGAGAAATCATCTTTGCCTTTTAAATTTTTTTAGGATATGCTTTCCCTTCTTTACCAAGAGGGGCCTTCTACCAAGGGTATTTTCAGACGCTCTGGAAGTGCAAAAACATTCAAAGAGCTAAAGGAGAAGCTTGATTCAGGCACTGAAGTGGACCTGGCCCGTGAATCCATATTTGTGACAGCATCTTTGTTTAAGGTATGTGAAGAATGTTCCTGACTCCCTTTTTGGGTGAGAGCAGCACAGATCCTGTGCACAACCAGGGGGAGCCTTCCTCCAGGGACAGGCCCAAAGAGGAATTGGTGGATTGAATTAACAACAATGGGCTGGCACATTTACCTTGTGAGGATCTCCAAAGGAGACTACCACTGAATAAGGATGAGGAGGAGGACTAGCCAGCCTGACAGCAGCCTTTTGCTGACAGCTTTCCTGAGGTTTCTGCTACAGCCTGGTCCTGTTACTTTCTGCATATGAAATACTAAAAGGTGTGTTTGCAGACCTGTCTCCTTACACATCAGTACTAGTGTTGCCATAAATATTTGGATTATTTATTCCATGCATTTTCTTTTGTTACAGTCTTGTATGTCAAAACCAATGTTCCTTGTGCAGAAAAAGCATCATAGCTTCCCTCATCCTAGCTATTTTGGGAAGCTAGGATTTGGCCTTCTTCCTAAAGTACAACAATTTCCATGCCCATGGTTGAGGTATTAGGAAAGAGGAATAGCAAGGCTATCAATGACTAGTTTAAGTACTCGATTGAGATGGGGAAGGAATGTAGGGATGCTTTGGAGTGCTTATGGTCTGGAGGTATTTGAGCTTGTCAGCTGAGGAGAAGAAACAGGGACTACAGATGAAGTTAAGTGATGAGTAAAGGCAGACATTATGCAACACCAAAATAACTGGTCTCACTGCAGATTTTTTAGTTCAGCATTATCAGATGAAGCATTCAAATATCTGTATTTTGACAGGAAAGGGTAGGGAAAGGCCAGAAAATATTCACTTTAAATAGTCACTTTAAATAATAATCTAAAGTGCCTCTATCCAAGATGATTTTCTTCTGGTTTTGATGGTTGCACATACTTGTATACATACATCTTCTTGTATCTGTGTATCTTATTCCTACTCCCTCACTTGCCCCAGAAGAGCTGCTCATGTGTTTTGTTCTTCTTTTCTCTTGATAAGGATTTTCTTCGCAACATCCCAGGCAGTATTTTATCATCCCAGCTGTGTGATAAGTGGGTCTCTGTGCTGGATCAAGGAAATAATGAAGAGAAGATAAAAAGCATTCAAAGGTAGTTATTTATATTCTCTACATTCTTTTCCTACAAATGTATATCCCAGAATGCAGAACCACAAATATTCAAATTATGATTATATTTTTTAAACAAGAATATCTCTTTGACACCCTCCCTTGTTTAATTAGTGGACCATGTTACCTTGTTTCTGCATTTCCATTATCTTGACTTGCATGTATCTATGGAAAGTGGTCACTAATGTGAAGAATTCTATTTTTATATGTTTTCAGGTTAATAGAGCATCTCCCCAGAGCTAATGTTGTTCTCTTACGTTACATCTTTGGAGTACTGCATGGGATAGAAATGCGATCTGAAGAGAACCAGATGAATGCCTTTAATCTGGCTGTCTGCATCGCACCTAGCCTGCTCTGGCCTCCTGTTTCCTCCACTCCTGATATAGAAAGTGAATTTATTAAAAAGGTAAGAAACACTTTGGTGTCGCAGAAAACCAAACCAGCTTTCATCCCATTCAACCAGGCTGTTGGTTACAAACATGAGAACAGCCAGTACCTCTTCAGATCAGGACTTGTCCTCTTATCAGGGCTCCAGCAACATTCATCAATCCATTCTCATAATCCTCCTGGAAGAAGGGATGAGAGATCATAAAGCAATGCCCAGTGTATCAGCAAAATGCTTTTCTCATCAAGAACATCTCTGGTTGTGGTTACCTCAGAACAGGAAGTAGAATGGAAAAGATGTCTGCAAGGATGTATACCAGGACAGTTTATCAGGCCCAGGAGACTGAGAGAGTAGTTCCTGGCTGCCTTCATGGGTGATGGTTTGCTTCTGTTCCTCATCTGTATGGTGAGCTTGTTCTGAGTTGAATAATAGAAGATCTGACATCTTTCCCCCATTGCTTTGTTGCAGATTTCTAGTCTGGTACAGTTCCTCATTGAGAATTGCTGCAGGATTTTTGGAGATGAAATTACCTCCCTCTTTGGAGAAATACTGATGTCATGCAAGAGAGAGAACAGCTCGGGTAATGCAGATTGATGTTTTGATCCCATTAAGACAGCTAGACTCAGCCAGGCAAAAGATTGGTGTATTCCATGGAAGAAAGCTGTTGCTTCTTCATGTGGTGTTCCTAGATACTGCTGTTCTCTTTTCATTCAGTTCCTCAAAGAATTGGTCATAATCACTGATTCAGCTTACCATAAACCTGGATACCACAAAATGCTTTCAAAAAGACTCTTGCTCCTATACCAGTCATCTGAACCATTATGGTTAAAAAAGGAGGGAGGAGAAACAAAGAACATTAAAAAAAATTTTAAAAATCTAGAGAAGGTTTCCTCTCAAATCTAGAATTTTTTCATCAGCCTGTGTTTTTCCAAAATATCAGGAGGTCAATGATTAGCAGTGGTCATAATACAGCTGTCACACCATTATGTTAGGGTTGAAAGTGTCTATTCACTATCAAGGGAGAGATAACTCCAGAGTTTTAATGGGACATCCAGATTTTGCTGCTAACACAGAAAAATCATGGAACTGGTGACTGAAAGTGTTTGGTAATCATTAATGCTTTTTTTCTCTCCAGCCCTCTGATTTTGACTGGAGTTTTTTGTCTCTCCTTAAAGTATTTCTAAAGCAGCATTTTTGTGAAATAAATTTTGTCACAGGTGGCCTGTACTGAAAGTGGTAATGGCACTTGTGTCAGCATATCTGACTGATTCAGTGTAGCTGTTTCAAGCTCCTCATGCTCTGCCTCCAGTGAGATTGGGTGAAATTTGGCCTGCCCTCTCCCAGAAGTGAAGCACACAGGACCTGCTGTGCTGGGATGTACTGGCAGTGAGAGCTCGGACCCACCACAGGTTACAGCAGCTGAGCAAGCCTTCAGGCAGGCACTGAGGCATGAACTGTGTCTGCTGCAAATGTGAGATAAGGCAGCTTAGCCTAACCCAGAGCAAAAAAGATTTAATGTAATTCCAGTTACTGCAGATACAGGATAGGGCCCAGGTGTGCACTGCTCAGTGCAAATGAGGTGGCTGTTTAAACTGAGTCTAAAACTTCACAGTGTTGCTCTTAAAAATACTGTATTTTCTGGAAAAACTAGAGGTAAGAAGTATGCCCTGTTCTCTTCATTTGTCTAAAAGGAAAGAAAGGTTAAATGTTGCTTTCAATATCAAATAATGAAAAGAAAAATTAAATATATTACCAATTCAGTATATGTATATATGTATCTATGTAAATTATTGTTTACAGCTGGATTAGCTACTATCCACTTTAAAAAAACCAAACCAAAGCAAAACCACAGCAAAACCCCCCTAACCCTTATTTGTGCCATTATCCTGTATTTCTTGAACTGTAGCTTAGTACTCACTTCAGCTTCTCCAGGTCAAAGTTAAGACAGTAATTTTTAATGAAATTATTAGGACAAATGCTCCTGCAAGTAAAGGATAATTGCCAGGAAAAAAAAAAAAGAAGCTGCTTGTCAAGAGGGTGGTTCAGTCACTGATGTGTTAACACTTGGTTTGTCCTTGCAGATGTTGCTTCTCTCCATCAGAATGACTCTTCCTATGACAGCCTGGAAAATGAGGCAAATGATGAAGCTGACTCTTCCTCCAGTGACTGGATTAAAGCCCGTGATCAGGATAACAGAAGCAGGGAGTCTGTCTTCACTCTGAGCGATGGCGATTCGGAGCAGACGGAGGTGGATGAAATCCAAAGCCAAACCAAACTGAAGCAGTTGGCAATTTCTGCCGACGTGCACCTGAAGTTTTCCTTGCAAGAGAACTCAATTAAATCTTCCTACTCCAGTGGTTTCCCCTCAGCAGCTACCTCGGGTGCTCCCAAGACTGTGAGGAGGCACCGGCGCTCCTCCGAGCCTGCAGTTGGCCTCCAGACCTCCAGTTCTGCCCGCGCTGATGCTGGGCGTGAGAAGGCAACGCGCAAGGCCAGCTGTGACGTTGTCCTGTCTCACGAAGATGAAGAGTGTCTCTGCCAGCGCAGGTCCTTGCAGGTGGAAAGGCAAAAGCTCAGCAATCAGAGCTTTCTTATAGGGATTAACGTTGGTAAAAGTGACAACACAAACCAAAACGTTGAAAGGAAAGACCTGTCCCATTGTCTCCTGCCTCCAACGCCAGAGGGATTAAATATTTGCTCAGGATTTAGCTCTTTTAGCCAGTCTTCTTCTGGGACATCTCCGTCTGTGTCGTCAATTTGCTCCCTGGACAGTGCTTTCTCCCAGTTTTCAGACCAGGCTCTGTTTACCTTAAGTGAAACTTCCTGCCCTTTCGATAGCACTTTCCAGTCGCTAAAGAAACACGAAGATGCTGCTGTTACTGTGGCTGATGACTGTTTGCTTTCACCAACCACAGCACCGCCATCTCCACAGCCTACTGACACTGGGGCTGAGGGGAGCTTGGTGGGGCCCAGCAGCAGGTCAGCACCCCTGAAACCTACTGATGGAGTTGGTGGCTGTTCCACTAAGCCTGACCTTCAGCCATTGCCTCTGAAAGTCACCAGGGGAGACAAACTTCATAATCAAAGAGGAGGTCTAGAAAAGCATTACAGCAATCCAAAGTTTGAAGAGACTGACCAAAGCTTTTTGCAGAGGAATTTTAATGCTTAAAATAAACACCATAAAGAAAATGCCTTTGGTGTTGATGTGTGTTCGTTTTAAGTTTAACATCCAGATTGTTCAAATTTAATTGAGCAGTCTCCAGACTCACAGGTTTTCTTTTTTTAGGAAACTGAGTAATGTTCCAAAATAAAGCTTTGCAAGAACATTGTAGGAATAATAAAAATTGCTAAAAGCAAGCAAACAGAAATCTCCTGAAAATCTGGAAGAGACCCAGGAGGTAACTAAGGCCAGTGTCCTGTTCCCTGACCCTGCCAGGGCAGCAGGCTGCCTGCTGGGCCTCTGTCCTTTGACCACTCAAGTGTTGAGCCTTGCAGATGTGAGTCCCAGTCCTTTGTGCTTTTGATGTAGCGTGCAAAGTCAGCATAGCTTCCATAACTGTGGTATTATACTACTGTTCTGAAACTGATAAATATTACCTTCATTGTCCTCCAAGGAGTGTGTTGTTTTCTGTATGTTTATACAGTATGTTCGATAGGTGTAGTTATTTCTTTCCCGCTGCAAAAGAAAGTAAAAAGTAAACCCAAAAGTATGTAAAGGGAAACGCTGAATCTTGTAACTAACACCTTTGCAATTCTATGTCTCATTTATTGTGCTTTGTTGGCTGTTCTGTTCATGTTTAAGTTGTGAATAGTTTCTTAACATTGCTGTAAATGGCATTATGTATTATTGCAAGCAGAACACGTGTAATTTTATTATGCAACATCTAAAACATAAAACCACAGAATGGTTTGGGTTGGAAAGGACCTTAAAAATCATCCAGTTTCAACCCCTTGCCATAGAGACAGGGACACCTTCCACTAGACCAGGTTGCTCAGAACCCCATCCAACCCAGCCTTGAATACTTCCAGGGATGGAGCATCTGTAACTTCTTGGGGCAACCTGTTTTGGTGCTTCACCACTCTCTGAGTAGAATTTCTTCCTAATCTAATCATGCTCTCTTGTAGTTTAAAACCTTGCCCCTTGTCCTGCCTCTAACTGCCTGTATAAAAAGTCATCTCCCTTGTTTTTATAAGCCCCCTTAGGGTAGTGGAGGGCCTAAGTGAGGTCTTCCTGAAGCCTCCTTTTCTCCAGACTTAATAATCCCAACTCAGCATTTCCTCACAGAAGAGTTTTTCCACTCCAGACTCTAGTGTTCTCTATGGTCCTCCTCTGGACTTGCTCCAACAGGTCCCTGTCCCCTCTGTGCAGGGACCCCAGGGCTGGATGCAGCTCTGCAGGTGGGGTCTCAGCAGAGCAGAGGGGCAGAATCCCCTCCCTGGCCCTGCTGCCCAACTGGATGCAGCCCAGGACACCTTTGGCTTTCTGGGCTGTGAGTGCACCCTGACAGCTCATGTCCAGCCTCTCCCCCACCAGCACCCCCAAGTCCTCATCAGCAGGGCTGATCTCAAAGAGTTCTTCTCGCAGTCTGTACCTGTATCTGGGCTTGTCCTTACCCAGGGCAAGGTGCAGCACCTTGCACTTAGACTTGTTGAACCTCTTGAGGTTCTCATGGGCCCATTTCCCAAGTTTGTCCAGGTCGTTCTGGGTGGCATCCCATCCTTCTGTTATGTCAACTGCACCCTTCAGCATCCTGTCACCTACCAACCTGCCAAGGGTGCACTTGGTCTTGCTGTCTGTGTCATACATCATATAATATATTAGAGTAATGCATTATCTAAATGCTTTGAGTTTGTATAATATATCCTGTTAAATTTTGCTATTATATATGTTCTGAAAAAAATGTGTATTTTTGTACTTGCAAAAAACTGCTGCTAATTTTACAAGTTCTGTTTTGTTGTTACGGCACTGGTATTGATGTGTACGCATTCAATGCTATATATTAAATATTATTTGTTATGTCATAAATTCAGTTTATATTCTGTGGAATTTTTT
>VWYI01052591.1:0-28424 GCA_013399455.1 Anthoscopus minutus
AGTCTCCCCATCTCTCTTCATTGTCGATATGTTGCTATGTTCTAGGTTGCTTCACCTACCGCATAAATCCCTGGCGAAGATTTGCCACTTTGGTACAATGGTCTTCTAAATCTTTGATTTAATGAATTACTGCTAGACTACTTGAACAGTACAGTTACATGTAACAGAATTGTTTATCATTCTATTATCCTGGAAAAAGCAAGGCACTATGATTCCAGTTTAGAAACTAATGAATCAGATCATGCACTACGTCTGTGCCTACAAGGAGAAGACTTGGACCACAATTTCCTAATTATCTGAAAAATGTTGGTTCTCTGTTCCCTTCCACCTCTCTCCAACAGGGTTTAGTGTAGAAACCATGGACCCCCTTCACTGGTCATGCCTCTATGCTCAGAAAGAAGCATCACCCCTTCCCTTGATCTCCTCAGATGTTCACACTTCCAGATAGAGAAGCTACAAAATGAGTGATTGAAGCTAAATTCCTCCTTGGATACAGCAAGAAAATTTCACCAGAAAGCACTGGCTGGTTATGCTCAAGTCTCTGTACCCCATTTAGAACCTCACTGGCTCAGTGGGCACTTCTCCAGATCAAAGCAGGGATCCTCAATGGAAATTCCCCATGGATTTGAACCACCAGCAGGAGAGCTGGGGACTTGAGTGCCTCAGGGCATTCAAGTTTTCAAACAATCCTACTGTTTCTATTAGCAATAAAACTGCTAAAAACACTGAAATTTGCTTTCAGTGAACAGCCAGAATGTTCACAGAGTTGCTGGGTTTGTGTGCTAAAACATATTGCTTAGGTTTAATTCAAGATGGAAACATGTTTTTCAAGAAACTCTGTCCTCCCTAGAGGGAAGTGTTGTCCTCTGCACAGATTTTCTGATTAAATTCTAATGCAAGGAATGTTAGAAGGCCTTAAAAGCTTAGGGAAAGCATTGCAAAAAGATTGAACAAAATACTCATATTATAAAAACCAATGTATCCAGGACTTAGGGAATACAGTTTTAATTTGAAACCATATATGTATATGTTAATACACACACATATGCTTAAAATAGTGGTACACATACATAGTACTTATATTGCCATAGTAATTCTTCAGGCCCATACTTGCATAAACAACAAAAGCTTCAAGTCTTCAATAAGAAAACATGTAGCACTGCTATACATAAATGATACAATTAAAGAGGTATGAAAGCTTATTTCTAAATTTACTTGTTGCTGCTGGAAAGAACTGAGTCTTTCAGTCGTCTTTTCTTCTTCCTCTCTGCTGTTTCTTATCCTCGAATTATTTCTTCCTAAACCAATAGCACTTTCTTTTCTTCATGTGTTCTTCTATATCTTTCCCCTTTCTTTTCTCACAAAGCCTCTGCAAAGCTCAAAATCCTTTATGAAGGGTGAGATGTGACTGAAACCAAGATTTTTTTTCCCCTAGGTCAGAGTTACAACAAGGATTTTTAATCCAAAATAGATTCTTGTAATCATATATTCTAGTTGTAATCCCTTTCATAAAATCATAAGAAAACTTTAAATTAAGAAGAAACTCAAGATTCCAAGAACAACCTTTATGGACTACTTGAATAACCATCTAATTTGGTAATCATTTGTGAACCTTATTTGCTGGCGGCTCTACACTAAAAAGCTAAAACAGATTTCATGCCAGCAACCACTGTGATGACAAAGATATTTTGAGTTTAAATAAAGACTAGGCCAGATTTCTCATGTCTTGACAGAATTCTTACGTAATTTTTTTTCTTTAAGTTTACATATTAAAATCATATTCTTACAGTCAGTCTCAAAAGTGAAAAAAGACATAGCTATTAATACCACTGATGATAAATATATTAACATCACAAAGAAAGATTACCCAAATCTACTTATGTTATAAAGGTAAACTTGAACTGTAATTGATTTAAGAACCAAAACAAACCCAAAACTCATCAACTAAAATAGAAGAACCCCAAACCAAATATTGCAAAATAAAACCTTGAAGATGAGTTATTTTATTTTAATTTCTTTAATTTCATTTGAAACTTACCTGGGCAAGGCAAAATGTTGCATTCCTGGTATTCTAGAGATGGGCCAAGGCAAGGAAGTCCCCCATACTTGGGCTCGGGATTGCTGCAGACCCGTTTGCGATTCCGGATACCCCTACTGCAGTCACGACTGCACTGAGACCATGGAGACCAAGGTGACCAGGCACCATTGATGATATGAGCAGAGTATCTTCCGGAATGCAAGAAGTCCCCTGACAATCCTAATAAAATAAGGATTGAAAAAATAATACTGAATTAAAACAGTATATCACCCCAAATCAACCTTTCCTCTTCAAATTTATCCTAGACTTTTAATAGCAAGTAATATGAACAGGAGGGTTTTGTCCCTTAGTCTCACAATCCCAACCCAACTTTAACTTCAAAAATCTGTTCCATAATAAAAATTTTATAATCACACAGAACTGCAGTGAAGAGTTGGATCCAACATTTCAGTTAAAACTTTATGGCTGCATTGACTGTACTAAGAATGATAAGAATTATCTCTTGCACAGTAATTACCATCAGAAAAATCTCCAAATACATCATATAGATATAATTGCCTCTGTTTTACAGGAAGAAAGTGACAAAGGAGACAAGCTTGAGCTTCCTGTGACCACTCATCGAGCCAGCTCCCCCGGTCCTCCTGCAGGGCTCTGCCCACTCAGTCCTCCCAGCCTTCACTGCTGCTGGCTGTTCACAGAGGCTCATGGGTATCTCATGCATTGTACTTATCTTAGCCATGTTCAGACTTTAGTTTGCACTAAAATTCTGCAGTCTAGCAGAACTGCCCTTTTGTGAAAAGCAATATTTTGCCACTTTAAAAACCAGTTTATTTTCCACTGAGTTGAAGTGCTCTAAGCCACATATAAGCTACGGAAATCAGCCTTTTGGAGACACACACACACACACACACACACACACACACATACACACACACTCCATAGAACATTCCTTTTAAAAATAATCATCTGGCAAGTGGCAAACATATTTTCTAAGTTTAGTTCAGAGGAAAGGCATTAGATTGAATGGTAAAGGATGAAGTCTGCAATTTATCAGTGAGAGGGGGCACATAGGTCTTGTTCACAGCATCCAACCAACAGACCTGGATATAGTCCCAGGTGAAGTTCTAGTAATTTGCAGCTCATTTGAATACCTCTGTCATTTTGAGGCTTGGTCTTGCATGGGAAAAGACTCCCTCAACCGTACTAAGCACAAGATTGAAATCATTCTTGAGCTGTTGCCTTACCTCTAGGCGACATTACTAAGCATCTCTACTGGCATCTCTACCATCACTACTGTCATGTCCTACTGTTGCCAAAGCAGTTCATCTTTCCCACTGGAAACAATATGATGGAGGGACCAAAAACTGCTTTTATTGCAAGTACTTATTTAAGTAGCTGTGATGAGAGAAGATCCTGTGAATGGTACTTCAGCCAGCAGAGGATATGGCTGGTTTTCTAGGCTAGAGCTTCAGTATTGCCAACATGAGTACAGATGAACTGTATCATCAACAGTGGAGGAATGCAGGGGAATGTTTGCAGCTCTAACTGCAGCACAAATCTTTGTTCTTAAGAAATTGTTTTGTGCTCTACCCACAGGCACAGGCACTGTGGAAGTATGAAATGGAAATAAAGAACTGGAATATTTACTGAATGATGCCGTGAAAGAAATAATACTATGAAGAGTCTGCCCAACAGTGGTTCTGCACTGAACAGGATCAGCATTCTGCATATCCACGATGAAGGAACCTCTTACTTGCAGTGTCCACCCTATTTCTACCTGTGGTTATGGCATTAGCAACACAACTTTTTCCCCAAGAAATACATTCACAATCATCCCAAAGTAGATCAGGGTTTGCTTATTTTTACTGAACACTTGATAACGTGCTACTGCATGGAAGGGTGATGCATTGACACAGAAATATGGTAATAAGAAACTGGTGAAATGAATAATAAAACAGCAGAATTGCAATATAAAAATGACTAAAAATGGATAAAACTTTTCAGGAATCATAGAGGGTAACTATTTCTGTCCTGCTGAGCCAGATTCTACTATACAGATATTAAAAGCAGCATTTCAAAAAACATAACATACATTCAAATGCAAAAAAAGGGAGGAAGTACAGAGAAACAGAATGTGAATAATGAATACAGGTCCACTTTCCTGCTCTATAAGACCCTGTCATGGGTTGCAGTGCAAAATGTAATCAATGTTGTGTTATTCTATCACCATCTATTGGAACTGGAATGAGGGGAAGTGATGTGATCTTGTGTTGATAAGCCAGCTGGTAAGAAACCAGCAAGAGCAATTTCCTTATCTCTCCCACGACCCATCCTCCCTCCAGGGAGGGGTTTTCTGCTAATGGGCCATTGAGTCCACTGATAAGCTTACATCATCCCATTGGAAAATGCTCCATTCAGGGGGAGGAGCCAAACCCCTCTACCTGGAAAAAACCCTGAGATTTGGGACACCAAGCAGCCTTTCTTCACTGGACTCCCAGAGGAAAACCAGGCCCACCTATCATCGCTGGACCTTCCAGGAGGACTCCAGTCACTGTTCTAAGTGGACTGCTACCACTGCTCTAAGTGGACCAACAGGGTATCAGGTTGTATTCTGACTTTATCAGTCGCTTTCTTTCTTTGTTTTCCCTATTTTTCCCTTTTCCTAATAAATTGCATTTCTGACTTGGAGTCTCTCACTGGTTTTGCTCTCAAACCAGTACAGATCCTTTTTTTTGCAATTTGGTATCAATCTGGTCACGGAAATTCTCAGCTTATGTACATAGTGAGCTGTGAGAACAATAGTATATTTTATACTAGAATTCTAAATCAAAGGGGTTTTAAAGTTATTAAATTAAGAGCAATGCAAACAATGAAAAAAGTATTAATCAGACAGGACTGCAAGTCATTTCACTCATAAATCACTGTTGGGTGTATCACTTCATAAGAATACTAGGATATTTTGAATATATTTTTGCAGGATATGTGTAGCTTTTTAAGTCCTAAGGAAAATGTGTGACCTTATCTGACATTATGGTATTAGATTTCTTGTGATCTACATTGGGGACTGGGGAGTGGAATCTTCTAAAGGAAAGCTTGAAGGTAGTTTAGCTGTGAAACATAAAAATATTTCAAAGAATCTTTTCACTGTGGAGTTTGGTCTGTAGCAAGTGTTCCCCTGAGTTTTTTTCTTTCCAAAGCATTAAAAAATTTATTATAAGGACCAGTCTTTTCACAGTTTTATAGTAGTTAATACAGGGGGTTTTAGAATTTTATGTTCAGACAGAAACTACACAATAAAAAATTAACATTATATCATTAACAGCATGAAAAGTGACAAGATCAGTTTGCATTCTGGAATTACTGTTCTATATATCCCTTGAACAATGTTATAGCCTTTTACAATGAGGTGACAAGGTGCACAGATGAGGGGAGAAAATGGGTATTATCTCTAATCTCAACTTAAGTATGAGTTTTAACTCCCATAACTTCCCCCTAGACAAGTCAATGAAGTATGAGCCTGGTAAGTGGACAATGTGTCACCATCATTAATGACTGGGACAAGTTTGCTTTGACTGTGAAAACTGGCTGATAAACCAAAGGGTTCTGTCACACTTTGACACCTCATGGAGTTCAACTGGGGAAAATGCAAATCTTGAATCTGCATGCAACCATGCAACCATACTTTGAGACCAACCACCTAGAAAGTATCTCTTCAGAGACGGATCTTGGGGTTCTGGAGGACAGAAAGCTGAATGTGAGCCTGCAATGTGCCCTTGTGGAAAAGAATGCATTTGGGTTACACTGGGATGAATTTTTCCAGTAGGTCAAGGAAAGATCCTTCCCCTCCACTCAGCTCTGGTAGAGAACTCATATGGCAGCTCTGGAACCAGCTCCTCAGTCCTTCAGCTGAGAAGTCCTGTTTATTAAGTGATGGTAGAGGGGACAGGGGGCAATATAAAATTAATCAAAAGATTACTCTGTAGAATTTGTTCAAGCAAAAATTCTTCAGACAGTAAGTGTATATACAGAAACAAGTCCTAGGCTTATCACAGTTTACATCAAATTTGACAGGAGAAGAAATAAATAGAAAAGCATTATAACCTTTAAGAGCAAGTGGCACAAAAATGAAAACTCCAACTTGCCTCATTAAACTGTGGTTTTCTTGTTTGCTGCTTCTGTTTTCAGTTTGGGCCACTTTCAGATTGTTCTACATCCAACTCCAGGAACAGAAACCAGATTGTGCCACCCAATAAAATCCAACATTAAGCTGCTTTTCTCAGCTTACTGCTCCCAAGATAAATATATATAGTCAAACCAGGATGCAAGGGCCTGTAAGGCCATCAAACCAGGATGGTAGCAGCAAAAGTGTAGTTGCCAAAACAAAATCATAGTCCCCCTTATTTAAAGCCCAAAAATACTTGTAAAAATCTGCAAAGAAAATGATCAGTCATAGCATCATCAATAAACTAATGAATACTTTTCCCAAGACAGACGAAATCTGTAAGTCAAATTCTGATCCAACCTTTATGACGGGTTCATCATTCAAATGTTTTAAACTAAATTGTTCTCAGAAAGCCTATGACTGACTTGTGAGTCCTATGAAAAACTAGAAGCATGAAGTCTGCTTATAGCTTACCAAGAGACTCATTGTCAGTTGTTCAGAAATCATAGTCAACTAATAAACTGCTGCACATTGTGGCTAGAAAAGGTGATTTAACTACTTGATCCCAGTACAACTTTAAAAAGGCATCTGTGCTTCTCAGACATGAAAAGTTCCATGAGTACTGCAAAAACTTCAGTTAAAGCATTCACAGTGATTTTGTGAACAAAATAACCATCCACTTCTAAGATCATGGAAGACAGAAGATAGGAACTGACATCTAAAGAAAAGACTACTCTCTCATTTTAAGCACTCCTGCTTTGTTCAATATCAGTAAAATTACAGAGAAATTAGTACTGCTCTCCTGATTTACTTGTTCCATAACACAAATATTACCGGAAACAATTGCCCATTTAATTTACATAATTCTGATATAAACCAAGATGATTTGATGCTTTATAAGTAAATTTTTAAAACTTTTTAGTTGAATTAAAATAGCTTCATAAATCCACGAGTAATTAATCCTGTTTGAAGACATGTTAATATGAAAGTCGCCTGCTCTGACTAGCACAGCAGAAAAAAATCCGCCCTTGCAAAAAAGCCTGTAATGAGACTTTGGCTGGCCTGATTCTGCTTGAAAACTGCAACACTCTCAGCCGAGTTCAATTAATTTGCCTTTAAAGTGAAGCTATATTAAAGCACATTATTTAATAATAATTCCCTAGTCTAGTCTGTAGCTAAGTAATACAGCCCTAAGTAAGAGAGAAGTAGCCATGACACCTGATAAATTATACTACTTGACTGATTTATGACTTATGTCCTCCAATTCCAACCAAAAAATGAAAATTCAATTATCTAAGCAGTCTAGGTTAATGACTCTAGAAAAAGAAAATCTGAAGCCAAAATTCAGGTATCCTGAATCATTTCTAAATGACAGCATAAAACACTGCTTGAAGTGCAGAGGTAAAAAGGGTAAGCAAAGCTTGTTTCAGTGTTGTTCGTTTCTAAGGATAGTCTGCTGTGGAGGCCCAAGGGCCAATGGCTAAAATTCCCACCCCTCTACCCTGGAGAGGAGGTAACAAGTAACACTTCCTGAGGCTGGGGTGAGAAAAGGGCTCTCTCGCACAGTTCTTTGCAGTTGGTGGATTATTAAATCTGTTCCCTTATTGTTTTACCAAGTTTATGTCACCCTGCTCAGCCCCTGTTCACCTTATTTGTAAGTTCCCTACAATGTTCTTCCTTCAATCCCCACTGGCCTCAGTTTAAAGCAGCGCTCTACCCTTGTTTTCCTATTGGTTGTTCCTGTTCCTACCCCCACTTCTGCACCATTATCCCCTGCTACCATTGGACCCTGACCCTCTAATCTGCCCCCTCTAAACCACATACCAAAACCAAGGGTCCTGGTTTTCTTTGACCCTAGACCCTCTTCAGTGAGTAAACCCTTCCTGGAGTACCAAAGAAAGACCCATCCCTTGTTTTTCATCTGCCTAAAGTTTTTGTTGTGCACTCCAGGCTGAAGAAGCACTGGTCACTCTTAGGCCACATTGTTACATGACACAACAGTCTGCAAGTCATTTTGCAATATTATCGAAGTATAAAACTTATGTAACTTCAGGTCTAAATACCTATAACTTATAAAAACTTTATAAACCTTCAAAACAGTAAAATTGAAATACTAAAATGTAATGGCAAACATTAATGCAGTGCAAAGATGGCATATTAAAAAAATCAAAGAGTATGCAGACGGAGCGCGTCATGTTAGCATGATAACTTTATTTCTTGTACATGGCTTTTTTGTGTTTAAATATTTCACCCGAAAGTTCCACTGAGTTGTATTTTGCCAAGCAAGCTTGAATTTGTCATCAAATTCAGTTCTAACTTTCCGACTTCATTATGTTGTTACTTAGAGTACCACAGCTTAGCTTCAGTACGCCTCCTGACTACAGAACATTCCTGATTATCAGCACATTCTATTCCATAAAAAATCCTGAATGCATTATAGATTTCCTGTGGGTAACACAAGAAAAGATTTAATCAAACTTTTCACAAGAGATCATAGCCAGTGGAAGAGTAATTCAGACAAAATCACACCCTGCCTTCAAAAATAACTGTTGTTATGAGGTTTGAGATAGAGGAAGCAGCAATAACTAGGAATCTAGGTGCAGATTTCAAGGTGCCTGGTGAAACAAACAAACAAACAAACGACTCTTTAAGATTGAAATGACTGAAATTAGAAGTATTGTCTTTGTTAATTGCCTTCAGAAGGTATTTTGGAAGTTACCCTGGTCTAACTCTGGCCATGTCAAAGTCAAGTGTCTTGTCCAAGCCCACCATTTCTGTCTGAGTTTTACACCATGGAGAGTAGGCAGTATCTGCAGAACTGCACCCATTATATCAGATGCTTATCTTCAGTGGATCCCTCATTCCTCAGGGTGCTGAAGCTCTCTTTGTAGACTACTACAGAGTAACATAGAAAGATATGGTAAGATAAATTCAACCTAGAAGTATCAGGCAACCTCATACCTTGTGAAATATTTATCCCTGGGTTAAAAAATTATGTTTTCAATAAAATTATTGCTGTTTATATATGATGGCCTTACAGAGAGCCAGCATATTTAGTGTAGATATTTAGTATGTTTCATAAGCACATATTAAAGCCTAGGTTAATGTAATTTCTGGACTCTGAGTGTTAGATTTTACAGACAGTGCATTAAGATGTACAACAATGTACACAATTTCTTTCAGTTTATTTGAAATAGCGGTCTCTTTCCTGTCTGAGCACTATATGAAAACCCAGAGGCAGGGAACAAGCTTTATTTTTCTTTCCTCTTAATCAAACTTCAAATCAGAAAAGCATGAATTCGGTCTGCACATGCTACTGCTTACTTGATCGAGATAGAAATCTTATCACACTCAGGAGATGTCTAGTGGGTTTCTGGAAAGAAGTTCTATTTCTAAGCTCAGACTGCAAAGAAAGTTTACTTTGCTAGCATCTGACAGTGAAACTTGATTCTGTTTAACATGGCATGACTGTAGTTGCACGGTGGGAGATGACAGACAAAGAAAATTTCTTTCTGCAAGGAACGGAGAACAGATCTCTGCAGAACACATCTTTGGTAATGAGGTATGGCAAGCATTCTGTACCAGAATTAATCTTTCTGTAAAAGGCAGAAAATTGCTACAATTCAACATGGCAATAATGAAAATAATGTTTCACAGTATCCTGGCTCTGGTCAGGTGGAAATAAGTTATGATGTTTTCTTGCTATCTAGCCAGAAATAGTGAAGGTGTCTACTACAATTCATGGTTTCCCACTCTCATGACTTCTCTCTGTTCCAAAAGCTACAGCTCTTTACATGATACTTATTCATGCATTTTCTGCTAGTGAAATCAAGGAGCAGTAGTGGTGGATGTTGGCCCACATCTGAACCTGGGAGCAGGGAAGTGCTCCTGAATCTTGCAGTTTAGATGCAGTCAGCAAGTTTCATCTCATCAGCAAATCAAAATAGTGCTCCCTCACCCCTCCCTCAACAAATGTTCTGCTCCATACTGTTCTGACAACCATAATCAGAAAATTACTAAGCAAACAGTCTCAAAATGTGCTATTTTCACCAGAATTGTATTGGTTAATTCAGCCACTTGGAACACTGATTGAATTTCCCCTTTTGTTGCAGAACAATTAAAGACTCACTGGCCAAAAAGAATCCAAGAATGAATGCAAATTAATGACAAAGCCATAGGGACAAAAAGAACAGAGAGATGCATAATAGATCCTGCCCTATCAAGTACTCAATAAGAAGTACTTAAATATTCAGTAGTTTTGGGATTAGTCAGCAAAAATCCTTCACCCAGATAAACATTTTTATTACTATGCAACAGGGTTGGGGTCATGCACATACATTGCTCCACTGATGGATTATTTCCAGATGAATCAAAGCAGCAGCATCAGCAAGATGCAACAAAAAGTACAGTGCCAGGAAATCTAGGAGTATTATGCTCAGAAGCACAAAAAACCCCCACCAGAAAAAAGCAAAACCAAAAAAACCTTCAAGCTAATGAGGCAAAGAATGCACCTGAACCATCATCACTATCCCTGCCCCCATAACTTGCTCGCTGAAAAAATGCTTTATTTAACAAATTGCAGGGTGTATTACTTCTCTGCAGAATAGCTATATTCTGCAGGAATATATCAGCTTATGCATCCAGCTTCTGGAGAGGTCTTATCATGACTTCAGAGGTGAGAGAGGCGTCTCCATGCCAAGTTTAAATTTCTTGCAGCAATGTGATCTATAACAAACTGGCTCTTCTCTGGTTTGCCCTACTGACCTCTCTTGTCATGCATTGGCTTTTGTATACTCATTTCTTACATGCTGCCATTTCAGCTGTCAGACCAGATTATACCTAGATTCTCTTGTAGCTTTACTTCTGCTTGTGATAACTTTCACAAGTCTGCATTACCTGGAGAGAAAAATATTCTCTTTCTCATTTAATCTCATGAAATTTTAAAAATGTGTAATCCATGTCTAAGTGCTGGAAGACAGCAAAAAGCAGTACCACCACCTTGAAGTCTCATTAAGGACAAGAGACAGGTCACACATCAATCCTAGCAGAGCAAAGTCTTTGCTCGGTATAAGTCTGAAATTTTGTTTGGATGAAAACAGAATAGAAGAAACACTTGTGTCAAGAGTTGCTTAATACTAAAATTTGCCTTGCTATCCAGCCTTAAATGAAACCCCAACTGTAGATTATATGAAATGGAAATGACATAGAGCACAAAACTAAGTTTTACCTGGAGTACCACAGGGTTTGTTTTATGATTTCACATACTTTACGACTATGTATTTCTTAAAAAAATTACTAATATCCTGCCCCCTCCAAAGAGACACAGATGCCAGTTGAAACAATAAAGGTTTTGTACAAGATAAAGGGTGGGAGGTGGAGGAGAATGGAAGTTTCTCACATATTATCACAGAAGCCTCCCCCACTACCAAAGCCTTGACATGTAAACCTACTACAGGCAAGAGCTTAAAAATGACCTTCACAATAGTTCGTCTGTCTGAAAAATACTGCAAATTAGAAAGTCCGGGGACTCAGAAACTCCTTGTGGAGCCAAATGCCTTCACTTATACTTTTATTTTTTTCAGCTAACCTAGGTCTTGTGTAAGTGGAAAATAGGCCTACAAATATTAAAATATAATAATAAAAAAATCAACTGTTTTGATTATATGACTAAAATATAATATTAGAAAAGACACACTGATGTACAATTAAAATTAGATCATGAAATGCATTAATAAAATTAGAACGACTGTCACAATTTCACCTAGTTTTAAATTTTTATACATATACAAAACTATGTATTACTGATGGGAAGAGAATTCTGAAAAAAAGTAATTCCAATTTAAAGTTGTCTAAATTTAAAAAGATTTTGGTGTTCAGTCTCAGAAATAAACAGAACTTTAAGCTACTAGCAAAAGCACAACATAAACTTTTATAATAGAAACTATCCTGTTCATAAACTCCTTATTTATTTAAACACCTATATGAATCTTAGAGTTGTTACTTTCAAACTACTGGGCAAAAGTTCTTCTTAGAATATTCCATATTCTAGAAAAATATTCTGGAAATATGTTACTGTTGCACAAATTCACCCCTATTAAAATTTGGGGGAGTATAAGTGGTAACAGAACCTTACAAGAACAGGATTATTGTTAAGAGAATTAAAATAACCTAGCAAATCTCAGAACTGGTGGTGAAAGACCCTTGCTTAGTCTGAATGATGATTCTACCTCCAGAAGAAATACAGGCTAGGTTACCTACTGGGATCACTATGCACTCCTTTTAAATTATCAGTTCTGTTACACAAAACACCAGCAAGCAGAAAATTCTACTCTGTTCTGAAAGTGGAACTGCTGACATGGGACTAGCAGGGGGCATTATGAGCCCATCTCTCTGTGCTTACCATCTGTTGAGCATCCACTGGTGCCATCGCTGGAGCAGTAGCGCATCTCAATGCGCTGCCGTCCCACCTCCAGTAGGTTTGGGTCAGGCAGGCGAGCCTTGCAGGTGTATCGGAAACGCTGCTCGTAGTGACCACCATTGTCTGAAATGTTCACCGGTGTCCAGGGGGTCCAAGGAGTTGTCTTTTTTAACTCAGGGCAGGCATTAGTGTTACAAGGCTGATATTCCTGAAAGAAAAAGGTCATCATAAACAATCATCAAATACGACCTTAAAAACACCCCAGAAATCCTGAAAACAGACAAAAAGAAAACTCTTTTAAAAATATCTTCAGATATTTTTTCAGCATTTCCAATAGCACTGATAATCAATGAACTTTTAATACCAGTCTCAAGCTTCTATGCAAGTACAGTACCACACTGCTAAAAGCAATAATGTACCAGTACAAATTAGATCTATTGCATCCATAACAACAGTTAAGTTCCCAAATCAACCATATCCTTTATAAATTAATAGCCCCAAGTAAGGTGAAGCTAAATATGCTAAAGCTTTTCATGAAGAAGAATTCTGATAAACTGCAAGTACTTGACACAAACTGGCAAATAATTCCTTGGTAACATCTAGTGGCATATGAATAAGCAACCCACTGTCCATTTTGTATACTGCTCTTCAAAAGAGACAACCGATAAAATATGTTTTATATTACAGATTCTAGCTCCCTGAGGTGCATGTTACTCATAGCTCCAGAACTGCTAAACCTCTCTTCAGAAGCAAATACCCTGTGGAGTGATATGCACTGTTGGACTCTGTCAGGGCAAGGGACTTTTCCCCAGGCCCTGGGAAGAAGGATCTTCTTAAATTAGGATGAGCAAAAACTCACCCACACCATCCCCTGGGGAGTTGTATATTAATATTATTAGAAAGTTCAATGGTTTCTTTGTTACTATTGGTTGAAATTTGCCACACTGTTTTGCATATTCCTAATCTCTCCATTTGTTATTGGATCCTTGCCCTCAGATCCTGCTTTTAACCTACTTTATGTAAATTGCTGTTTCCACCCTGGACCCTGCCTTTTTAGTGCATTTCTATAGGTTGTACAGCTGATATGTTTGTTTTTGCTATTAAAGTACTTTTTTATGGGTCACTAAATCATGCCCATCCCTCTGTCATCCTTATATGGCCCTTGTGCCGAGTCCCCGAGGTAACACCTGCCCAGACCATCCAGGCCTCGCATGCTACAAGGCATTAAAAGGAACAGATGACATTTAAGAAACCAATGCAGAATTGTCAGTATTCTCACAAATGCAGTATTCTCAAGCCCCATGATCTGTGTCTTCTCATGAGTATCATCAAGGTCTGTAGGTCCTGCCTATTCATTTTCCAGTACACAATATATTTCAACTGATGCAAATTCGTTGTAAAATATATGGATGAAATTAAACAATCATTGAATATCAAAACAAATTCACACCAACAAAGTATTAAAGATGAAAAGAAATAGGCATCAGTGAGAAAACTTCCTAATTTTCTCCCTAGTTCTTGCCCATTAGCAAGAAACTGAGTTCCTTCTGAAAAGGAGCCTACTAAAGGCTAGGATGTGGAACTGACTAATGTTTTTGGCCTCTACTTCAGTCAAATTCCTAAAAATTTTGAGAATCTCTGAGACTTTTACTCCTAGTTTAAGTTTGATGTTAACCAAAAAACATGATACTCTGATATCTCCTTAAAAAACTAGACCAAAATATTATCTACATTTGAAATATAATTTTTTTCATTAAAACCAGAACTCAGACAGAGTTCTATTCCCATTTAGATATTTATGTTATGGAGGGATTTCTCCTAACAAGCTCTTATTTCTTTAATGCATATAGTGTGTCTATGTGGAATGCACTTCTTTAGTTCCCATCTGTGGTTTTTTTCTCACCTGTTAGTGTGACAGACAAAGCAGCTAAAGCAACATTGACAGTGCATTTAAATATTTTCAGTCCAAGAGTTATCTTTTATGATTTTCTTTCAATATATTGTTTTCATTCTCAAATATATTTTGAATCCATTGATTAAAAAATACTTAGAAATTTTTGCTTTTTGTTTCATTACACTAAACTTCAATTCAACCAGCCCAAAATAATTCTTCAGGTATTAAGACACCAGTAGAAAAGAATGTTGCTGATTCATGAATCAAATGGTGTAGAATGTCTGTCACCTGAGACAAGACAGGGTTGTAAGATATGAGAATCTGAGTCTCTCAGCCGTCTCTCAGTCTCTGAGTTTTCCACAGCAAAACGTAGTTAAAAGAAAGGATAGCTCTCACATGAAGGCAAAACAAAGGCCAAACCGAATGTAACGGGGTTATAAAACTCCAGAGAAAAGCAGTTCCCATGTAGAGGGGGCCTTGTTTATATGTCAAAATGTAAGTTTTCTGAAGGGCTAATACACCTTCTCTTTCTCCCAGAAGCAAAAGATAGATAAAATTTATCTTCTGGTGATTGAAAAACACACAGAAAAATCACTAAGTGAACTTTAAAAAAGAAATGGCTCATTTATTTTTAGTACAGAAATGTAAAGTCTTGTCCATTTAAAGAAGCATTTTCAAACTAAAGCAAACAAAAGACAAGTCTCTGATCATGTTTCTATTTATCCCACAGTTGAAAAAGCCAGGTTCTTAATCAAATAACATTAGATACACCTTAGATGAGTGTAATTTTGCTGCTGCAATACGATTATTGCAAAAGCATGACATGAAAGAACACTCAAACCCCATTAATTTCAATCCATTAAACATCTTCAACCCTGTAAATTTCACAGTTATATTTGGAAAACAAACCCTAAAAGAATTTCTGAGATCCCCATTGTATTTTAACCACACTTGGAGATTCTAGTTTGTAGGCAGTGTTTCAGCTTCAGTTGACATCCATAGGAGGAGTTCCACTGATTCCAATGGAACCAGGACTGCAGAGACTATTGCTTACTGCAGATGCAGTCCTGCAGCAATGTAAAGTAAGGGTAAAAGGGTAGAATGTGTTTTTAAAAATATTTTGATTGATAGAGGGAGAAAAATAAATTTCTTTTGAACAAAAAAGATGTGGGCTTTGGCTGCAAATACTGACTGCACACAACTCTGTGTTTCAATTTTGTCTATTTAAAATAAAATAATCAGAAAAATCCCCATTGGTGTAAAGGGCAATTTAAAAGGAATTAAGGCTGGATTTTTGTGGATTTGTCCCTTTTCCCTAGAGGAGTTCAAGGCCCTGCATGCAGGTCCGTGGATTAGGACAGTTCACAACTCAAATCCTTCCTAAATTCAATATCCTTGATTTTACTGTGATAAAGGAAGTTCCTGCTTTCATCACCTCTTCATGAACACATCAGTTTTTTGAGTGAACAACGCTACCACTTTCCTTTTTCTACCAACCATTTGCGTAACTTCCCACTCGAAAGCTACATTTTATGTCAAACTCATCAGACTTTTCTGAAGGAAATTGCTACTACCGAAGATTACTGTTTTGCAGGTAAGTTGCTGCTTAGGAGATTGGTGTCCAGTGGTTATTTTCTCCAGTTCATAGTCAGGAAATTCCACCTTATCTGTGGTTTTGTATGCAGTGTTACAATCTGGCACATAATGAATATGACTCTTGTTCTAGCAGCTCCACTGTCAGCTGGGAACCACCAAAAGTGTGGGACAAGAAGCTGGGGATGTCACTACTTGAACCCAGTAAAATTTGAGAAAACCAGAAGGGCCTGTCAGAGGACTAAGGATTCAATTCTGTTTGCCCTGAGTGCTGTTGTTTAGACTGTTGCAAAGAAAGGAAGTATAAGATATTACTGACCTGATGAAAACAAAACACACAGGACCATAAATAATCAAGGCTGAAGGGATTGTCCACCCCAGTAACTGCATGGATTTACCAAAACTGACTCAAAAGTGATTTCTATATTGCAACAAAGTGAATGCCTCAAGTGCAGTAGGAAAACCAGAACCAAAATCTGAGCAACATCGTGACAAGTAGATGGTGAAATATGAATATCATTAAAGGTAAATTACGTGTTACTTGTAAATTAATTAAAATTAATCTTTTCAGCTGTTAAAATCAGCATGTAAATAGACGCTTTGAAATACATATTTATACATTTAATTATAAAGAGAGAATTTTTTACCTTTAAAATTAGGAACGTGCCATATGAAAAGACCAGGAAAAGAGATTTAGCTTCCCTGATCACTCAGTACTTCAGAAATGGGGAAAAGGAGATCGTTTAAAGTTCCATTTTGGGAGGTATGATCAACGAGTGGGAAAAAAGTGAGTTCCTGCAGCTCAAGGAGTTACCGCTCAGCTGGGCCATGCTAGTCATTCATTCATTACAAATGCAATGCAAAGAAAGGAGGATTAAGTCAGATGGAAAACGGGTGATTTATTTTGCTCTAATAAGTCAATTGTTTGCAATTAGTTTCAAATTCTCCTACTGAGAAGCTTAATATTTTTAATGTAGGCCCTATAATCCTAAAAAAAATCTTCTAAATTGCTGAAACAGTTATTATTAATTTTAAATATATTTTTTAAACTGCTGGAAATCATGGTTATCCAAGTATTTATTAACTGAGAGAATGAATTTTAGGAGATAATCCAGTAGTCAAAAGGGCATAAAAAGTCAGTCAACTCATCAGTTTTAGAGTGCTGCTTCATAATCACTGCAAATCTGTTATCACTCATAAATTACCTTAATCTCATGTTTTTCTTCATGTGGCTTTCTAGAAAGACAAAGAGAGCTATATTCCTGTTGTAAAAGAAGATTCCCAAACAACAAATTTTTAAACACCAAAAGTGGAAGAAAATCTGGAATTTCAGTTTTCACAAGCAACACCAGAGTTACTTGGCTACTTCATGACCTGGAAGAAATTTTATTCTTAAGATACCTGATGCTTAGATTCACCCAGTGCTAGCTACAATATGCGTCAATGTGGTCAAATGGCTCCTCTCTTTAACAAGGCAGACTCAAATTAGTCCCAGCCATAAAGTAGTTCTTGAAATGTACATACTAAGGACACATTTAGTTCCATAATAAAGAAGAAGAATAAACTGTGTAAAAAACCTGTTGCCAAGTAATGCAGAAAATTAAGTCATTATTATTTTATATCTGTCCAGAGATTACTCTTTCAGATACTTATTAATTTATTACTTATTACTTATTATTTATTAGATTACTTATTAGTTTATCCTCAATTATTTGTTATATGATCAGTGCAGCCTTATAGTAAAAGTAATGCTTTTACCAGTCAGTTCATCATTGATCTTATTTTCTACAATGAGGCAGTCTTTTAGGTTCAGCTGAGCTATCACATTTTAGTATCAAAATCTGAGGGAAAAAAATGCAGCTACTAATCACTGGTACATCAAAACTGACATGATAGTGTGAAAGTTGGCTGCTTATGCAGTCATTTAGACAACAAGCATTCAATTGCAGCTCATTTACTTGGTTTTTTGGGGGTTTCCCACATTAACTATAAAGATAGTGTTTTATAAAAAAATTGAAGCAAAATTGGAGGAAACTAATTTTAGTAAGAGCTGAAGCCTGATTTTGCTCTGGAAAGCTGATTATTGTAATATTTGGTTACTGTATTTCTAATTAAAAGGATGACTTAAATGACAGACCAATCCCAGGAGGATAAAATCCAATAATGTCACTACTCCTGAAGTAACACTTAAAATGTTAGAGCAGTTACCAAATAGCAAATGTGTAAGTGATGGAAATGGTAGAAACTGAATAGATGTGGAACCATGAACTTTAATTCAGAGTTGCCAGTCCAAACCTAGCAGCTGCAGTAAAAAGCAGAACTGCTTGCTGAAATGTGTTAAACTGTGGAAGTATTTAAACCCACTGGAAATTGATTTAATCACACAAACATGACAGGTTCTGAGATTTTGATCACTACACTTTCTGATGAGGTAGCAGAAAGACTGTGATCTGCATTTCTGTAAATGAAGTCACATAGTAAGGGATCTGAATATACATTTGGAAGTATTGCGAAGATTGCAAGATACAGTTGCCAGATTCATCCAGCACCAGACAGTTTTTATATCATCTTCAAAAACGCCAAATACCAGAAAGTTCCAATAATCTACTCAGAGGAAATTCAAAGATGGAATGTTAATGTGCATAAGAAAATCCACATTTTCATAGCTCAAAGGCCACTCCTCTGTTTGTAAGTGAAAGGAGAGAAACAATCCCAACTCTCATTCCCCAAATTCCTTTAAAGCAATGTTGAGAGACTGGACACTACCTATGGCAAATAGTTATAGAAGGCAGGTTAAAAATGAAATCCATTGTGCTATAGGCATCTTTTTCAGGCCTTGATCAAGGCCTGTGGAAGCCAACTGAATAAAAAATACACCTAAGCACAATTTAATATGCTATCATACCACAAACATCTGCCTTTCCCCAAGGCAGAGGTTACTGCTGAGTTGACAGATATGACTGTGTGCCCACACCTCAATCACTTCTGCAGTCAAGTAGATAAACACAAAATTATCTTCAGTTACAGCTTGTAATCACTTGGACAAGGAAGCACTGCAACCAAAAAGCCAACATATTTGTTTTTGCCAACTCTGCTATAGGAAAACATGACCTTTAGTAAAGGGGGACACCTGAGCTAGTTAAATTGCTGTAGCAAGCACCAGTTTAACTCATATATTAGAGCCCCCTGGCTATGTGTGAAAAAACCCAATACCACAAAAAGTAAAAGGACAATCAAAATAATAGCATAAAATTTTAAAAGTTGCTGACTGAAAAGCAGAAACATAGAAACAGATATTTGAAAAACTATGCCTCTAGTTGTGATAATAAATGTAAATTCAAATTAACTAAAAATTTTCACATTTGTGCTTAACATGCTCAGAAAGTGAAACTGCATAGAAAATTATAAATATACTGTCTGTCATTTTCTCATGAGTGGGTATTAATTTATCAAATCATGTACACTTCACAAACACTGAGCTGTTTTCATACCCACAAGAAGTTCTTGATGTGACTACATAAAATAAAAGCAGTTACAGTTAAATAAATTCCATTGATTAGAAAATGCAGGTATTTGGTAGGAATTTAGGGATGAGAGTGTGAGGGTGCAAGCCTCTCCCTGGGATCTTAAGGGACAGAGAAAAAGAAGATAACAGAATGGAATTTTCAATAATCTTCATGCAGATAAAAGTCTCACAAATCCTCAAAGGAATGGCTTGAATGTGGCTTCCTAAATGTTAATTCACCTGTTTATACTGTTGCAGTTTTTCAAAAGCACAAGAAATGGTATATCTTTTATCTTTTAGTTTTGTAATTCATAAATGTGTTTATGCGGCACTTAAGTGTTAGTCACAGTTTCTAGTACACCTTAACACAGTGGCTTCTCATCAAGGCTTAAGTGTTTCAGAAAATATTTTAGTATCAGTGATGATGACGTACAAAACATGCTGTTCAGCTAAGGCTTGGTTTATAAAAGCAATCACTCTGCAGACACTGAATGATACTCTCTGTCTCAATGGATCCCAATACTATATGAAACCTAAGCCATTTAATTTTGTACCAGACAAAGGCATGAGAGGGATGCCTAAAAGGATTTCAGGAGGCAGGAATGGTACATTAACTTTACAAAGGATTTGTTTAAAGTGTACAAAATCATGCATCACTATCCAGCTTTCTTATTCTTAACATGAAGTATTGCTCGGACAAATTGTTTGAAGAGATGCTATTTTGGAACAGAGCTTTTTAACTTAGCCTTTTTCTTTCACATTTCATACAAGCAAAAGAATATTTTTGTAGCTGTTTTGCCACCAAAGATTGCCTCTCTGTGTTTAGACAAGTCTGTGAGAAACTTTGAAGTTATTTGTTCCTTAAACTCTAGATAATATACACAAACCACTTAAATTATGGAAGTGTTTTTTAAAATCTCATGACAAAGGAAAAAAAGTTAATGTATCACTCTGCAGATGACAAAGGAAGTATCTGATTTTGCAAAATGTAAAGTTCACTATCTGTTTCCTCTGAAAGAATCTGTGGCAGATGCAAGAGAGTAATTTTTTGGTTTTAAATAAGGGTTCCAGAAAGAATCAGTCCAATGTGTTGGGGCCTTATCCTACTCAGAGGCAAAAAGACATTTCAATTTTTATGTGTGAATATTTCAAAGAGCATTTAGCTAACACTTGAACACAGGATCTGTAATCATATAGCTGGTCACATGTCTCAAAAACAAAACACTACAGAAAATGCAAATTACTTTTTGTAGGATTCAGAGACATTGAACCTTAAGAAAATTTACATCATTTGGTATTTAAAGTCAAATGAGAATAACATCCTCAAAGAGTTTACATGCCCATCACTTCTTCCATCAATTTAGTATCAGAGAACAATTCTTAGCACAGGAGGAAACTGAGTGAGATACAGGAACACCATCTTCTGCTATAGTAGTACTAAATATGACTATTATACCCTAAAGTAGTGTTTTATCTGAAGAGATCCTTTCTTCTAGCCGGAAGGACAAGTGGGTGCAGAGATTGCTTACCTTTCTAACCAACAAAGCAATTCCTTGCTAGAGGGTCACATGGATTCACATTAAGCCAACTTCAGATTTCCTTGCTATTCCTTTAATGAGGTTCCCATGAACCCCCTTTGTACACTGAAGTTTATTAGTTTAAAAAAAACACGCTTTAGACCCTAGTAGGACCAAAAAAAGTCAGATATATCTTTATTTGCCCATAGGATAAGGCTACTAGCCTAGCACTAAGAATCATAAGCTCATGACATAAGCGATTTATTCCAGTGGATGTGAAGTCTACTGCATAAAATCCAGAGACAGCTATCCCAATCATTAGCTGAAATGTGATTTCTGAAACATTGACATCCATATTAAGAGATTTGGGTTTGAAAATCCAGTGTGTTTTGTTTTCTTTTCATAGGTATGGCAGGTACCATTAAATCATCTGAGGAGCCTCTCTTGCATTCCAGCATGAATGGTCCACCTGAAACCTAGGCATAACTAAACCACTAACACGATTCCTAGCTTTGTAGCTCAGTAAATAGGGAGTAAATGCTGTTTGTACCAGGCCACAGGTTTTGAATTAAGCTAACAAGATAGGCTAAAGAACCTGCTAGGCTGTGCCTGAGCTTGTGCTGGTTTGCCTGAAGATTTATTTTTGCATGCAACAGCAATTCTAATTACTAGATCTCTACTACCTGCTTTAACTTTTCATCAGCTCTGTTAAAATGTTGTGATGTGATGTCTACACCAATATATATTTTGTAACTAATGGGCATTTGTAACTTGTAGTTACTGAGAGCAGAATGACCTATTTGACCTCCTTAATAAAACACAGCACAGAGGAAGCTTTGAAAGAGCTGGCAGAGAGCAAACACCTGAAGCCCAAGGGCTATAAACATCTCTCATGGCCAGTTACTGGTAATCAAATTAACGCAACCTCAGGAGCAAGGTAAGTCAAGCCATTCTTGTTAAGCCTTGGGGTAGCAGAGAAAACAAAGATCAAGCACCCAACATATGTTAAACACACTTTACACGGTAAATGCAGCTGCAATTCGGACTTGAAAATCAACAAATAATAAGCAAGCCATGAAGCCTCTTAATGAACATAAAAAAGTTCCCAACCCTGTCCTAAACTGAGAAAAAAGAAACCATTAATGTCATACTTTTGGCCAAGGGCTCAGGATACACCAGTTGCTGTAAACCCACCCCCAGACTGAAACCATCAACCCCCAAATTGAGGGGCAGTGGGAGGGCCAGCCTAACATCAGAGAAAGGCGGAGACTAAAAAGTTTGTGTATTTATGTTACCAGCATGTAATTTAAACTATTTGATAAGGCTATTATAAATGTAAGAAACATTAAGACTGTTTAAATTCTTGGCTGCTCATAAATGGTATACTCTTTTTTGCCTGTAACAGGATTAGAAGTGTTACTAGATAGGTGGGAGTCCAACAGTCTGTTCTCTAATTTAACTATAACAAATTTCTCATAAAATACTTCACAACTAAGAATATTTTCAAATATTCATGTGCAACTTTTTTATTGTTACTAGATCTATCTTGGAATGACTGAGTTTGCAACTTCATAATTTCCTTAAATCTAAACAAATAAATCAATGATGTTTCTTAGATGCAATTGTGATGAAGTCTATCAAGTCAACAAAGGTATATGAAAATTATTTACTACTGGTATCTTTGAATTCAGAAATATGAGATGAGAAAATGTGATACAAAAATCCAGATGCTGTATATCTAAGCTGTCTTTGTTACCATGTGACATCAGCAAAGGCCTGTGAATCAGTCACGGCCTGATTGTAATTATACAGCAATTATACTCATCTGATATAGAGGATAAAAAGAGGACTGTAAAATGGAAATCTCTATAGAATGGAGCCCCAGGAAAATAATGAGAAGTACTGAAAAGGTTTAAAATTTGTTTCTGAGTATGTGCAGGGCTTACGGTGACTGAGATACAAATGTTATTGGTAGTGATTCAGAGAAGCCATTCATGCTTTACTGCTTTTGATGAATGAAACAAACCCAGGCTCACCCAGTGATTGGTACTATTCAAAGTATGAGAAATAAGAACACTTGACTTAAACCACTAACTAAAACAAGTGAAGTAATTCTTTACCTAAATTACTATTTCACAACAAAATGGCTTTCAGGAAATTAAGATGAGTGTGAGTGCTCTAAAGAAGAGCCTGAGCCCAGCAGGACCAATAGTGATTCAGTCAAGGCAGAGCTCAAAAATCCTTTTAGAAATTTTTTAATCAGTTCCCTTTTCCTTCCATATCCTATACCTTAGACGTTCACTCAGACAAACCTAGATGAAGCTGCTCCCCAGCACACAGGTGTCTGGTGTCTGTTTTGCATTCCCAATACAGCTGTGCTATTGACTCTTACTAAACATTTACAATACATTCAACTACCATGTACACCAGTGCCTACACATCTACAAAACGACCTATTTACAGCGCAGAATATGCCACAGATATACCTGTATGTGTATGAATACCTTCTGTAACTTCAACACTAACTGGAAGTTAGAGTGCAGGATTTTAATTGGCAAGTGTTAGAGGTGGCCTTTAAGGGCTTATCTGCTTTTCTGAAGTTAACAAAAGGTCTTCTGAGATGGTACAAACTCTCTAGCATTAAATCTTCGAGCTTCCGATCACAGAATAAGTCAATCACATCCTCATTTGCCTTTAAAAACTCATATCCAGAAAAGCACTGAAAATTGGACTGTACTGTACACTTAAAAATCTATGGTCGTATGGTGTGTTAACTTTAATTAATAGAATTGAACAAACACACATCCATTTAGGAAAAACCCTTTCTTTATGAACTTGTATAATCCCTTCACCACTTAAGAGCACCAACAAACAAACCACAGAGCACTTAATGTTTTTCCAAGGAAAATGCAGGGAAGGAATCAATTGGAGCAGCTTTGTGTTCAAAATCATCTGTGAAGCATCAAAGTTATGTTTGTTGGCATCTGTGCTCCAACTGCGGGGTTTAGAGCTTTTTGCCTTCTTAATCACATTCCTTATTCCAATTAGTAAGTACTTGGTTTTGTGCATGTACAGAGTTGGAAAATTAATTCATCAGGGACTGCTCATACTCCCATAGCCTTTAAGGTCATTTCCCCAAGTGAACATGTAAAATTTGAAACTTCAAAGGACTTATTTTTTTACTGCATTTGATAAGTGACAATTAAAAAAAATTAAAAACAAACCAGATTTTAGAACAATACGCACTGAACTGTGTAGCGAGAAAAAGATGCCTGAAATTACCATTATCCAGCCAACAAACAAAAGCCGCTTGCATCCAATCATATTAAATATCTCCGATGTAAAAGTTAATCAATTCTTTAACTGTCAGGAATCCATTTATGAGCATGTACTTACCTGTTTTAAAAAGCAGTCAGAATGACAAAAAATATGAGGCTGACTCAGTTATATCTTAAATCAGAGGAAGACTAAATCGATTTCACTGCCATTTGGGTAAGGTCCTGTTTTAGCAGTGACAATCAAGCACTAAAACCACTTTGTGTTTGTGACTGCATACAAAATATAGTATGATTTTGAGCAGCTACAGAAACCAAATACTGTATTTTTTCCAAAAATTTCAAAGACAATGGATTCTGAGTCCTCCTGTTTGACCACCCTTAGGGTGGAAGTGTGGGGCTATCAGGGTGCAAGTGGGGGAGAAGGGGCATTTTGGGGGTTTTAAATGTAATATAACTGTTCAGCAGCTGCAAAAAGTCCCCTGCAGGAACTCAGCTTTTACCCTTGACTAAGAAAACTAGGCTACTGGTATAGCTGCCCAATGTTAAGAAATATGTCTAAAATAACAAAAACACATATATTTTGGACAACAGTCTTTTGTTGTTGTTTTGGTGTCTGGTTTTTTTTTTTCCCAGAAAGCTTAAAAATAATTTTCTTTGCTGAATTCTGCTGCCTTGAGAGATGACTCTGCTCGAGAGGGAAGTATTAGGGGGCTAGTTCGTGACCTGTCCTATACAGTACAAATGAACAAAGGTAGCTGGGTTCACAACAGCCATCAATGAGGGACCTGCAGTGGGATGTGACCCAGCAGAGCACCACAGGAGGGAAGCTCACCAGGGGCAGTGTTTCAGAGGCAGAGTGCAAATGATTGGTGCCAATCAAGAAATCTGAGGAAGGGCAAAAAGAAATCATCAAAACTAAACAGTTGGGAGATGACACCACCGTGCAAAAAACTGAAGTTGGGTACAAAGAATGAAGGGAAATAATAATGAATCTAGCATCGTAAATGTAAAAGCATAATGAGAGAGGTCGGAAAATAATTTGAGGAGGTACTCTGTGAGGTGTATAGGCTAAGATGCAGTCCTCCTTCAAGGACATTAGGGACAGAAAGATTGCTACATAGTCTAGAGGCCCAGTATATGGTGAAGAAATACTAGGGGTATTTAGAAATGGCAAGACCACAGCAGGCTCTGTTAGGTGCAGACATGATGGCGCACATAGATAAAAGAGCAAAGAATGTAACTACAGAACCAGAAATATGAAAACTAATAATAGTGACACATAGCTTCTTGCTTAAATTTACCTTCCTATCTGAAGCCTGGAAGATGCTAAGTGTGACATCACTTTTAAAAGATACTTTAGGAAGTTCAGAGGAACTAAAAAAATGAGCATGACATCTGAATTGGGCAAATCAGGGAAAATAAAGCATTAAATTAGTGGAACATGAACAAATATAATCTTCTGGAGAACTAAATTACATGCTCTGCTTTTCTTTAAAAGGAAGCTAAGATCCTATCAGAACCTCTGAAGGAGTCAACAAACTTATGGATACAGGTGGTAAGCTGATACAGTTTACTTTGAATTCAGAAATTTCACAATGTATCTCAAAGGAATTATTCCCTCTTATGAGACCTGCAGCCACAAGCTAAATGAAAAATCTATTATGCTTTCATAGATAATTAACTACTTAAAAGATGGTAAATGGAAGTGAGAAATAAATGGTTAGTTTTCCACAATGAACAGTGTTCAAAATGGTCTGTGCTGTAAACCTATGTGGCTAAACTGATTCAACAGCAGGGAAAGTACTGTTCCTAAGATGGCACCTACATTCAAAAAAACCAAAAAAACGAAACCACTCTGGAGGGTGTGCTTCAGAGGGAAAAACAGAAAGAGCGAGTATAAAGTTAAAGTTAAAAAAGCACATGCTCTTTATCAGGTTGGGACTGCAGGGAGAATGCAGTTCTAAGAACTAAACTCATCAATATATTTCCTCCAAATACACAAAGGTACGTACCTCACAAAAGGAAAAAGATTAATAAATAGTTCAGTTTCATCTCTATTTGTCAGACTATGTTAGGCAAAGCTCTTCTGTAACTTTAGAAAGGACAAGTACTTTTGTAAAATCTTGTACTCTTTTTATTTAGATTTTCCTTTCTTCTTCACATTTCATGCTACCTGCCTCTCACAACAAAGAAAATTCTGCTCATATATATTTTTCTTCCTATAAAGTTCACAGCAGCATTAGTTTTCTTGGGACTATAATGGAATTTCGCTTTACAGACAGGGCATCTCATATTGTACTTCTTCAGTTTTACTAAGAAAACTAACCAGCAAATAAAACACCAGTCATTCTGAAAACAAAGGGAAGAAGTGAAAACATTTCCCTAACTAGAGATACCAAACAACTCTACATTTTTTCTTTGTTTGTTTTTTTTTTCCCAAAATTACATTCATATGACTCACTGCAAGATTTTTGATGGATTAATTCCTATAATCCACCAGTTGTTTTTTTTTCTTGCCTTCTGTGTAATGGATCATTTTTATACTTCATACAAAATTGCTGATGATAGATTTCACTACATGTCTAATATTTCATTTAGCCCTACATTTCAGAAGAAGATAATACATACTGCTATTACGTCTTTTTCTAAGTACTTTACAACTCTTCAACAAAACATTAATTCTGCCAACTTATCTCACACAAATGCTTCAATATATGCATTGGGATTCTGGATCAGCTTTTCAGCAAAGGAAAGGATACATAAATGAACTATTTTTAATAGGGAGCTCAGTGCCTTTGCAAAGAGCTTTATGTGTTCCTATGTGTAAACATACAGTAGATGTAGTTTTGTGAACAACTGCCTGAAAATTTCAGAAACTTCTGAATGAATCTCTTCTCATGCTTTAAATATATGAGCATATTTCATTTCAGCTTAAAGCAGAATTATAGTTTTTCTAGGTAGAGTAACAGCTGGATATAGTCTGGATTTCTGCTTGCTAATGTCATCCAAGACTAAAAAGACTTAGCTAAGTCAGGCAATGCTAAGAGATGCTGGTCTACTAATTCTCATGTTTCGCTTAGAGTTTATACTGATGGGATGGGGGCAGAATAAACTCGGCTGTGAAAAATGAATTTTTTGCCAATAAGTGGTATATCCACAGTAGTATGACATTAACAGAACAGTAAATTGACAAAGACACAATGTCCCCACAAGCACCAACATGTAAATGGCCTTTTATAATGAATCCTGGAATCTGGTACTACCTTCATAAATCATCTCAATGAACTAAAGATGGGGTTGCTTTTGAATAATGGAGCAGTAACACAAAAGAGTGTTGGGCTGACCACTGCACAAGTGTTGGCTGAGTAACAGTCTTGTGTCTGACCTGGTGCCTGGAAATCCAGCCTGTGTAACTGGCACAGTATCTGCAGTACCATGAGTCAGCTCTGCTATTGTGGGTGGTGGGGGTTGCCACTTTTCCTTCTGAAGATTGATTTAAATTACAAAGAGATTAAAGGGAATCTGTCCTTTCTCTGAATCAGACAGCTGAAAAAATACAGGTATTATCTACAGTGGTTTTCCTCCATCTCGAGGAAATCTATGACAGGGCAAAGCAAAAACTGCATTTTGGGGCCGATCTAATTCTGGATCAGTCCCAGTCTATGTAGGGGCATTACAAATTTCAAATTATAGATAGATGAACACCTGTATCTTTACAAGGTAGTAACTTGTTTCACTGATCTCTTATGCTAGAAATTGCTATAAGTAACAAGGTTGGAGATTTTCATAACAAACTGAAAGGCCTATTTATATGACTTCAGCTTTCTGATGTTTCAGATGAAATAACAAGTATTGTTGAATTAGAAAAACTGTGTTCCGTACGGATTAATACTTTTATTTTTGGCTGCATTTGTCCAGCTGAAAGAAATATGCAGCATGATGCTGCTCTCAAGTAACAAGAGGTTGTTATAGGGTGACTGTGTGTCGGGGGTTACGTGTTTGTTTTTTTTTTTTTTTTT